>SKCR01039647.1:0-92630 GCA_019454045.1 Zanthoxylum bungeanum | reverse complement strand
TAATAAAGTGTTTTTGAGATATTTAATCAAGTTGACCAAATTAAGTTGAAATGAAAATGAAATTACAAAAAACTGTTTTTTGCCTTTGCTAGTTTCGGCCAAGGCTGTTTTATAACAAGTATATATTGTTTTCATTTCACTTGACACTTAATAACCTATACACATTCACAAAAGAATTCTCCATTGAAGAAACTAAAGGAAGCTTGAGAAAGAAAGAAAGATCAAAGAAAAGCTTGATTTTAGTAAGTTTTTTCCAACTTACTATAGTAAGGAAATTGTTCCTTAGGATCTAGGATTCAAAATATATATCCTTATGTTATTTCTTTCTTTGTCCTTGTGGTTTTTGTTGATGGAAATTTTGGTGAAGGTGTAAAGCATGTATAATGAAGGAAGTGAATGACTATTGTAGTGATAAACTTTCTTTCAAGGTTTTAGAAACAAGTTGCTAATCTAGAGTTGTTGACCCACTCTTAAATGACCTAGATTTGATCTTGAGTTGTTTCATTGTGTTGAGACTTGAATTAGATGTAGATTGATGATTGAAACAATTTATTTAATGTATATGGCCTAATTTGTCCAATTGAGGAAATTGAAAAATAGGGTTTATGACTAACTCCAAATTTGGGGGTTTTCATATATGTTGTGTATTTGTGGGTGTATATGATGCATATAAAGTTTCATGTTGATTGGATATCATTTGGATGTGTCTTGAAGCATGAAAGTGCCAAAATGCACAAAATGCTCCTAAGGAGTGCATCGGCCAAGATAGAAAAAAAATTGTGGATTTTGGTTCCTGGTGTTTTGATGTTTTGAACATCATAAGTTCATCTTAGAAATGATTTAGAATCATTCAAAATTGATTGGATCAATTCAGACTAAAACGGACAAAATACCAAGCAAGGGCATTTCGGTAAATTCACTTAAAATTGTTTTATTGAATTTATTTTCATAATTTGATTATTGGAATATTAAATAAATATGTTTATTTAATTAATCCGAGAAAAATTTTTGAAATCTGAAAATCGGATTTTCACCGCTCCGCTGCGTTACCGGACTCACCCCCTAAAAAAAGCCCCTACAAAATGGTATCAGAGCGAGTCTGATTCTAGGCCACCTAAAATGATTAGCCTTCATTGAATCAATGTTTAATCATGTTTTCTTGATTTATGCATGCTTATTAGGATCTAAATTGGTTAGATTTAGGGTTGATGACACTTAGCGAAAATCCCTAAATAATAAGGTTTGAATGTAATTTGTATTTGATGCATGTTATATGGTCCGTCTTGTCAATACGGTTATAAATACTTCTTTGTGACTACATCTGAGACCGTGCCTCTGCTGTGAGGATGTAGCCGATAAAGATTTATTTATACCGGATGTATATCAGATACTAGGTAAATTCAAGTAAAAACGGAATTCTGAACGTGCCCTAGCTGTCAGGATTACGTAAGTAACTTGAGTTTACTATTGACGAGTTTAACCTGGTACATCTCCTTGTGGGCCTGCCTTCGCAGCGACAACGAGAAACGGCCAGGACCGGATACTTAGGAGTCATTAGTGAATGATTGACAAATGAGTTGTCTACCTGATGAATATACGTAGGCGAGACCGTGCCTCTACTGTGAGCCGAAATATATTCACGGGATCCACTTTTCACTATTAATATTTATTTAATTATTAAATATTTGTATTCTGTTTTGGGATTACAGTATTGCATGATTTAGTGGGAGGGGCATATTAGATTAAAAATCCATGATCTAGTTTATGCTTTTGATATTATATGAAACTGCTTTAATTTCTGCTAACCGTTTTTCGTGATCTATATGATAGATTGGCGATAGCGGCACAATCCACAAATCAGTTGCGCGTATGCTTGATGCGAACAAACTGAAAGGCGCTGAGAACTTTGCAGACTGGGATTTGGATTTGAGGATTGTCCTCGATTCCGAAAAGCTGGGTTATGTTCTTGAGGGTCCGTTGCCTCTTGCAGTGGGTGCGGATGCTTCGGAGGAGGAACGCCAAGTTTTTGAAACTGGGAAGGATGATGATTTAAGGGTTAAATCATACATCCTTAGTTCACTGTCTCCGAAACTCAAGAAACAGTACTATGGTATGTTAGATTCCTATAGTATGATGACGCGATTGAGACAATCGTTTGAGAACCAGGAACAAGTGATTGTTCACAAAGTCGCCATGGAACTGTTCCATGCGCGTCTGGATGAGGGGCAGAGTTAGCCCACATGTTCTTCAGATGATCGATTTGATCGATCAATTGAGGCAACATAATCTCATCTTGAATGAAATTCTTGGTAGGAGTGTCATTCTTGGTTCACTACCAGCTTCATTTCGCCAGTTCGTGATGTACTTCAACATGCACGGGACTTTTTGTACCTACCAGGAGCTACATAAGATGTTGCTCACGACAGAAGAGGACCTTAAGAAGGGAGTACCGACTCGCCCTCCTAGAACTACTTCTCTTTCGGCTTCTTCCCAAGGATGGTCCAAGGGAAAGAACAAGAAAGGAAAGAAGAAGAAGAAGGCTTTTGGTCCTCAACAACAGGCGAAGATTGCAAAGCCCAAAAGGGCTTCTGAAGACAAATTCCACCACTGCGGCAAAGTTGGGCACTGGAAAAGGAACTGTCCTGATTACATTGCCCAAGTGAGGAGAGACAGAGCTTCTACATCAGGTACTTTTATTTTTCCAGTTATTGATTTATCTTTGGCTTGTGAAGCCGTTACATCCAGCTGGATTTTAGATTCTGCTTGTCCCATTCACATTTGCAATTCGTTGCAGGTGCTGAAGGAAAGTAGGAAACTGAAGCCTGGAGAGATGCAGTTGCGGTTCGGGAGTGGAGACTCTTTGGATGCAGTTGCAGTGGGAGTATGCGAGATCTCATTGCCGAATGGGACACTTTTTTATATGACTGTCATTTTGTACCGGGATGTGTCGCAAATATTATATAACTTTTTGTATTAGATACAGAAGGCTTTGTATTAATATTAAGAATAGTTCTTTGTATTTATATGATAAAAATAATATTCAGATCCTTAGTTGTCCAAACCAACATGGTCATTATACATTGCAAACTTCAAAAGATATATTAAATACTGGAGTTAATAAACGTTGTTTACCTGTAATTAATAATACTGAACTTTGGCATATGAGACTTGGTCACATTGGCGTCAAACGCCTTACCCAATTGGTTAGGAATGGTTTGATATCAGATCTTACCATTGAATCCTATCCAACTTGTGAATCCTGTATTCAGGGTAAGATGACCAAAGCCCCATTTTCTGGTGTTGGACACCGCGCCACTAACTTACTGGAACTCGTACATTCTGATGTATGTGGTCCACTAAGTCAAACTGCTCACAGTGGTTATTCGTACTTCGTTACCTTTACCGATGATTTATCACGGTACGGTTATGTGTATTTGATGCGACATAAATCAGAAACCTTTGAAAAGTTCAAAGAGTCCGAAATGAAGTAGAAAAACAAACTGGTAAATATATTAAATGCCTTCGATCAGATCGAGGCGGTGAATATATGAGTGGTGAGTTCATGGATTATATGAAGGAGAATGGGATTCTCACTCAATATACTCCTCCAGGTACACCACAACACAATGGTGTATCTGAAAGGAGAAATCGGACTTTATTGGATATGGTCGATCGATGTTGAGTTTCACAGATTTGCCCTATTACTTATGGGGCTACTGTCTCTTAACAGCCGCACATCTTTTGAATAAGATTCCTTCAAAGGCTGTTCCTACGACACCGTATCAGATATGGTTCGGTAGGAGACCAAATCTTAATTATATTAAGGTTTGGGGTTGTCCTGCCTATATCAGGGTAACTCAGCAAAGTAAGCTTTCGCCTCGAGGGCAAAAGTTTAGGTTTGTTGGATATCCCTCGAACACGAGGGGATATCTGTTCTATGATACCGAGCATCGAAATGTGTTCGTAGCTCACTTCGCAAAATTTCTAGAAGTAGAATTTTTGTCAGAAGGTGGTGATCATAGACAGGTTGAGCTTGATGAAGTCCAACCTGAAAACAACGAACCAACGGAGGAACCTGAAGTTCAAGTAGATGAAGGACCTTCAACACACACGCTCCGTAGGTCGGAAAGGGTATCTAGACCTCCTGAACGCTTGTATTTGATACAAGAAAAGAGTCTGGATGTTCTCTAGTTGAAGAGACAGATCCTTTCACCTATAGAGAATCGATGTTGGACATCGACTCCGTGAAATGGCAAAGTGCCATGAAATCCGAGATAGACTCAATGCATGAAAATCAAGTTTGGGACTTGATTCCGCTTCCCGAAGGAATTGTTCCTATCGGTTGTAAATGGTTTACAGGAGGAAGCGCGGGCCTGACGGTAAGGTTGAAACTTACAAGGCCCGACTGGTAGCAAAAGGTTACACGCAGCGAACTGGCGTCGACTACGATGAAACTTTTTCGCCGGTAGCAATGCTTAAGTCTATCCTGATTTTGCTTTCTATAGCTGCGTATCATGACTATGAGATTTGGCAAATGGATGTCAAAACGGCTTTTCTAAATGGATTTCTTGATGAAGAAATCTATATGGAACAGCCGGAGGTTTCACATCCAGCGAAACCTCGGGCATGGTATGTAAGCTTAAGAAGTCCATTTATGGACTTAAACAAGCTTCACGAAGTTGGAATCTTCGATTCGATGAGATTATTAGATCGTCTGGTTTTCTCAAGAATTCGGAAGAATCCTGTGTGTATCAGAAGGACAGTGGGAGCATGGTCGTATTTTTAGTCCTATATGTTGATGACATCCTAATCATTGGGAATGATTTAGGTATGTTGCAAAGCGTGAAAGCGTACCTCTGTAAGAATTTCTCCATGAAGGACCTGGGAGAAGCTTCCTATGTTTTATGGATAAAACTCTATAGAGATAGACAAAGGAGGCTGATTGGGTTATCCCAATCAACGTACGTAGATAAGATCTTGGAACGGTATAGCTTTGGTAACTGTAAGACAGCAAACATACCGTTCAGACATGGGATTCATCTTTCCAAGAAGATGTGTCCACAAACAGAAGATGAGAAGGTTTAGAATGTCTAACCTGTTAGACATTATGACCCATAGCGTCACTGTTTTGTAAATGATATTGTATTATTGTACAAAATTAACTATGTGATAATGAAATTGCCTTTGGCCGTTTTGTAAAATTATTTACTTTAATATATTAATGGCAAAAGTCCATATGATTAGTTCCGTATTGAGATGATATGAGACAGTATCAATATAAAAGGTTTAATCATTAAATATCCCTAGTCGGAGTATTATCGAGATCGGACATCGATAATGCGGAATAGACTAGTATTGCACTTGTGCGAGTTGTGATGGCACAACGGTATAGTTCTCATATATTTAAGTATTGGATACTTATGCAAGTGCGATAGGAGGTTGTGTTTTACCGATGGTACGGAAAACAGCTTCGCTCTGGACAGACCCCGCGGAATCCCATTGGTAGTATGTCTGCGTGTCTATGGGACGCCGCATCAGGGTAGGTGTATATGGTCTTAACCTGAGACTTGCATCGCTAGTACTTGCGACAATCGGTAAACTTTGGTTGTGGTGGTTCGGGGCTTTAACCGGTTCTGTGTACGACTCTTCTGGGTTTATCGAGAATCGTAGTGTACTGGATGTGATGTCGAGATGGAAGTATCACTTCAGACATATGGAGATGATAATCACACTGGATATAGAACTAGTACTCTATAAAAGGTTGCAACCGTCGGGACAATATGACCAGGTCAGGATTGTCCGATTTAAAGAGACTAGTTGATTGATATCCGATATATGTTTCGTACGGGGCAGACACATTTCCAGCCCCAGGCCTAACATGTGATCATCCGATACTGGATCGATGTACGCAATACTACGGTATACTATGCTTGATATAGATCTAATATTCCAGTAAGAATATTTCTGGAGAATTGGGTAGGCATGGCGCTTTGCTAAAAGCCAACCTTGTCTTGTAAATCGGTAAAAACGTAGTACGAGGTACGTACGTGTTGGATTATCCAACGACCGTATTTACTGCCAACATATCCGGAGATCTCTTGGGTCGCTTCCTGAAGATTCACCTATGATGTTTGATTCGAACTTTATTAATCTTGGATTAATTACGGAGAAACTTTATCTTGGATAAAATGCCTTATTAGGAGAGAGAGAGAGAGATCGATTAATTTGGAATTAATCGATAAAATAATATATTCGATATATTATTAAACGAAATTAGATTTCGACGTGGAATTAAAATCGGATTTTAATTCGGGCAAAAGAATTAATTTGGAATTAATTCGTTAGCGATCTGAATAATAATTCCGCTAGGCGTAATTATTTAATTCTCGTCGCGACGGAAATTCGTTAATTCGGAATTAGCGAATTTGGGCCCGAAAGTGTTTGCGGACACATTCGTATTTTGAAATGGGTGGAATCCGCAAATCACATCGCGATATCTCATTACTTGATACGAATAGATGATGGATGTATCTAGTCACCTTTAAGGGATGATACATTGTCTCTATTCTCAATGTGAGATAATGATGGCAAATGATGAATTTTCCTTTGGAGGGAAAAACCTTTCACGGTTTTTGAAGGGTTTTTTGATTAAAAAATTCATTTGGTATTTGATATCATTTCATTTGCTTTTTCATTTGTCTCTTACGATTTTAGAAACAAAAGGAGAACAAAAAATTGATAGTCATACTCTCCCTCTTCCTCTCCCTTGCTCACGCCGTGAGCTTCAAACCAAGGCAGAAAAATTGTTTTTCATTCTCCATTTTTGCTAGCACAAGCAAGGATCAAAAGAGGTGATAGGGAAACAACCTTGGAGCTTGGAACACTTGAAGATTTGAAGCTTCTCTCCATCTTCTTGCTTGGCCGAAACTTCCACCTTGAAGACTCAAGGATTGTCTTCACCATTTTCATCACAAAGCTTAGTAAGTATGATTCCGCCATGTTTCTAGCTTTGCATGTATGTTATTTGTATTTCTATGGCTTAATCTTTCTTTGGGACTAATTATAGAAACCAACATAACCAACCTTATGCTTCATGTTTAGGTAGCATAATGTATGCCATGTTATATACAAGGCCTGATATCAGTTTCGCTGTTAGCGTAACTAGTCGATATCAGTCCAATCTAGGTAATGACCATTGGATGGCCATTAAACATATCCTAAAGTATCTTAAAGGTACTAAGGATGGCCATTAATCTAGCAATGCTTAAGTCTATCCGGATTTTGCTTTCTATAGCTGCGTATCATGACTACGAGATTTGGCAAATGGATGTCAAAACGGCTTTTCTAAATAGATTTCTGATGAAGAAATCTATATGGAACAGCCGGAAGGTTTCACATCCAGCGAAACCTCGGGCATGGTATGTAAGCTTATGAAGTCCATTTATGGACTTAAACAAGCTTCACGAAGTTGGAATCTTCGATTCGATGAGATTATTAGATCGTCTGGTTTTTCAAGAATTCGGAAGAATCCTGTGTGTATCAGAAGGACAGTGGGAGCATGGTCGTATTTTTAGTCCTATATGTTGATGACATCCTAATCATTGGGAATGATTTAGGTATGTTGCAAAGCGTGAAAGCGTACCTCTGTAAGAATTTCTCCATGAAGGACCTGGGAGAAGCTTCCTATGTTTTATGGATAAAACTCTATAGAGATAGACAAAGGAGGCTGATTGGGTTATCCCAATCAACGTACGTAGATAAGATCTTGGAACGGTATAGCTTTGGTAACTGTAAGACAGCAAACATACCGTTCAGACATGGGATTCATCTTTCCAAGAAGATGTGTCCACAAACAGAAGATGAGAAGGTTAGAATGTCTAACCAACCTTATGCTTCATGTTTGGGTAGCATAATGTATGCCATGTTATGTACAAGGCCTGATATCAGTTTCGCTGTTAGCGTAACTAGTCGATATCAGTCCAATCTAGGTAATGACCATTGGATGGCCATTAAACATATCCTAAAGTATCTTAAAGGTACTAAGGATAAGTTAATAATATATGGAGGAAACGAACTGCAGGTTAATGGGTATACAGACTCCGATTTCCAATCGGATCCCGATGATAGAAAGTCTACATCTGGATTTGTCTTTACCCTTAACGGAGGTGCATTTGTTGGAAGAGTTCCAAACAGGGATCAACAGCTGATTCCACCACTGAGGCGGAATATATTGCAGCTTCTGAAGCTGCAAAAGAGGCTGTGTGGATAAAGAACTTTATCACAGAATTGGGAGTTGTCCCAAGTATCGAGAATGCGATTCCGTTATACTGTGATAATACTGGAGCCATTGCGCAAGCAAAGGAACCGAGGGCGCATCAGAAGTCGAAGCATGTGGAACGCAAGTACCACATCATTCGAGAGATCGTGTCACGAGGGGATATTGTCGTGTGCAAGGTACCGAGTGAAGATAATGTAGCAGACCCGCTGACGAAGGCCATACCTCCGAAGTTGTTTGATAAACATGTGGAGTCGATGGGTATTAGATACAATCGATATTGGCACTAGAGCAAGTGGGAGATTTTGTTGGGGTTGGTGCTCAGAGCGCCAATTCCCGGTTGTATTTCTGTTAAATACTTCTGTAAAACATTATTATTATGAATAATATATGCAGTTTCTATAATATAATCTATCTTTCTATATGGTAAAGACGTAATGACCGAGAATGATTAGTCATGATACAGTTGCAAAAGCGTCGCAACAGACATTGAGAAGTATCATGACGTTGTCATTCTCAGACAGTTCCTGGTCAAGGTTTACACTACTTGGTCAGTATAGTAAACCCGTTGAGACCGGTACATGTCGTATACTGGAATATATGATTCCAATGGTTTCTCAATGAACCATTAGTCTTGGAGACTAGTATAGACGTGTAGGTGTTTATAGCGAATAAACACTGAACGACTCACCGAAGATTCTTAATGGATGGTACACCAACGTCAATAAGAATCTTCTTCTTGGGTAGTAGAACTTGTGATTCTTAGACTTGAGATGCCATTGTAGGCACATGAGACATCTTCTACACTTAGACGGCAGTCACGTCACCGATCTATTTAGATCAGTCCTCCGCCTGTTCGTTGGGTGTGGACAGATCCTCAGGGTGTCCTATGTGTATCAAGATAGGATCCGTCAGTTCTGTGTATCAGAGCATAGGTAGTCCATATGATTAGCAATCAGATAAAACCATGGGCCCGTGGTAAAGTTTAGAAGCTAGTTCTAAACATTCTTTTTGAGATTGCTAATAGAATAGTCGACTGGATAATCCCGATAGAGATTTGACGTTTACATCTATATCTCTGGGATTTATCCGGATACCTGTGACGGAGGAATTATACATTTGCCATGACCTCGACCTGTATGGTTCAGCGAGATTATCCGTGATCGTCATAATCTACGAGTGGATAGATTATGGACACGAAATTAGATTTCGTGACGGATATACCTGAATCTAGAGAGTCTCAATAATGAAACATACTCGTAGAGCACTAGAGCAACATTAATAAATAATATTGATTATTTATAAAAGTCGTTTAAAGGTTAAACGCAAGATACGTGCTAAAAGGACTAGATAGTCATTTGCCTAATTATTGTGTATTTACATTTAATACTTGATTAATTTAAATACACATTAATTAATAGTCAAAATGAGTTATTTGACTTATATCCTAAATGAATATATGTTTTTAATATTTAATGTAAATATTATACATATATTTAATATATTTGTATTTGATTAATTAATTAATTATTTAATTGTTAAATGATTAAATTAATTAAAATATAAATATCTTACATTAGGATATATTAAGTAAATGATGTTAGTTGCAATTGTTGACTTTAGTTAAATATCTAATAAAGTGTTTTTGAGATATTTAATCAAGTTGACCAAATTAAGTTGAAATGAAAATGAAATTACAAAAAACTTGTTTTTTGCCTTTGCTAGTTTCGGCCAAGGCTTGTTTTATAACAAGTATATATTGTTTTCATTTCACTTGACACTTAATAACCTAATACACATTTCACAAAAGAATTCTCCATTGAAGAAACTTAAAGGAAGCTTGAGAAATAAAGAAAGATCAAAGAAAAGCTTGATTTTAGTAAGTTTTTTCCAACTTACTATTAGTAAGGAAATTGTTCCTTAGGATCTAGGCTTCAATATATGATATCCTTAGGTTATTTATTTCTT
The DNA here is from genome assembly GCA_019454045.1 of Zanthoxylum bungeanum. NCBI lineage: Eukaryota > Viridiplantae > Streptophyta > Magnoliopsida > Sapindales > Rutaceae > Zanthoxylum > Zanthoxylum bungeanum. The sequence goes on along the minus strand of SKCR01039647.1, from coordinate 82,387 downwards.
TGTTCTTTGTGGTTTTTGTTGATGGAAATTTTGGTGAAGGTGTAAAGCATGTATAATGAAGGAAATGAATGACTATTGTAGTGATAAACTTTCTTTCAAGGTTTTAGAAACCAAGTTGCTAATCTAGAGTTGTTGACCCACTCTTAAATGACCTAGATTTGATCTTGAGTTGTTTCATTGTGTTGAGACTTGAATTAGATGTAAGATTGATGATTGAAACAATTGATTTAATGTATATGGCCTAATTTGTCCAATTTGAGGAAATTGAAAAATTAGGGTTTATGACTAACTCCAAATTTGGGGGTTTTCATATATGTTGTGTATTTGTGTGTGTATATGGTGCATATAAAGTTTCATGTTGATTGGATATCATTTGGATGTGTCTTGAAGCATGAAAGTGCAAAATGCACAAAATGCTCCCTAAGGAGTGCATTCGGCCAAGATAAGAAAAATTGGGGATTTTGGTTCCTTTGGTGTTTTGATGTTTTGAACATCATAAGTTCATCTTAGAAATGATTTAGAATCATTCAAAATTGATTTGATCAATTTCGGACTAAAACGGACAAAATACCAAAGCAAGGGCATTTCGGTAAATTCACTTAAAATTGTTTTATTGAATTTATTTTCATAATTTGATTATTGGAATATTAAATAAATATGTTTATTTAATTAATCCGAGAAAAATTTTTGAAATCTGAAAATCGGATTTTCACCGCTTCCGCTGAGTTACCGGACTCACCCCCTAAATAACCCCTACAACTTGGTCATAGTGTTAGTGGTGACATGTCAGTGTTAAGTGGAAATGATCAAAATTTATTTAGTGAACTACTTGATGAGGCAAAAAACATTCCATTCGAAGGTGCTGGAATGTCGATCTTGAATTTCGTTGTGAAATTATTACACATTAAAGTGATCAACAGAATGACCAACAAAAGTATCGATATGATGTTAGAGTTACTGGCCCAAATGTTACCGGTTGGAAGCGAATTGCCTAAGTCGTACTACGAGGCAAAGAAAATGTTGCGTGATCTGGGAATGGGGTATGAATCCATTCATGCTTATAAGTTTGATTGTGTATTATTTCGTGCCGAGTATGAATCACTTGAACATTGTCCGATATATGGTGAAAGTCGGTACAAAGTCCGTGGTATGGGGAAGAAAGTGCCTCAAAAGATATTGCGATATTTCCCTTTAACGCCCAGGCTGCAGAGATTGTTCATGTCACGACACATAGCGACTGATATGATGTGGCATCATGAAAAGAGGATCGGTGCGGAGGGCATACTTAGACATCCTGCGGACGGAACCGAATGGAAGGAATTTGATGACATGTACCCCCGTTTTGCTGAGGACCCCCGTAATGTCAGGTTAGGTCTTGCCTCTGATGGTTTTAACCCATTTGGGAATATGTACAACTCTTATAGCATCTGGCCTGTTATTGTCATTCCATATAACTTACTGAATGGGTTATTTAGGGGGTGAATCCGGTAACGCAGCGGAAGCGGTGAAAATGCGATTTTCAGATTTCAAAACTTTTTCTTGGATTAAATAAATAAACACATTTATTTAATTACCCAATAATCAAATAATGAAATAAAATCTCAAATGAATCAAATTCAAGTGAAATTACCAAATTACCCTTATATGGTATTTTGTCCATTTTAGTCCGAAATTGATCCAATCAATTTTGAATGATTCTAAATCATTTCTAAGATGAACTTAGCATGTTCAAAACATCAAAACACTAAAAGCAACAAAAATTCCTAATTTCTATATCTTGGCCGAGAGCCTCCAAATGGGGGGTATTGTGCCTTTTGTCATTTCATGCTTCAAAACTCATCTAAATGAAATCCAATCAACATGAAACTTTGCATGCATCATATACACACCCAAATGCTCAACATATATGAAAACCCCCAAATTTGGAATTAGTTAGAAACCCTAATTTTTCAATTTCCACAAATTGGACAAATTAGGCTAATTACATTAAATCAAATGTTTCAATCATCAATCTTTCATCCAATGCAAGTCTCAACACAATGAAACAACTCAAGATCAAATCTAGGTCATTTAAGAGTGGGTCAACAACTCTAGAATAGCAACATGGTTTCATAAACCTTAAAAGATTACATATAACTACAATACTCATATCCTTTCTTCATCATACATGCTTTACAATTTCACCAAAGTTTTCCATCAAAAAAAACACAAAGAACAAAGAAAGAAATAACCTAAGGATATCAAATATGAAAGCCTAGATCCTAAGGAACAATTTCCCTACTAATAGTAAGTTGGAGAAAACTTACTAAAATCAAGCTTTCTTGGATTTTTCTTTCTTTCTCAAAGTTCTTTAAGCTTTCTTCAATGGAGTTTTCCTTTTGTGAAATGTGTATTAGGTTAAGTTAAATGAAAATCAAATGAAAACAATTTATACTTGTCAAAAATTAGCCTTGGCCGAAATTTACAAGACAAAAAATACAAGTTTTCATTTCAATTTTCATTTCAAATGCATTTGGTCAACTTTGACAAATATCTTACAAACAACTTTATTAGATATTTATTTTGGTCAACAAATGCAACTAACATCATTAACTTTAATTATCCTAACATAAGATATTTATATTTTAATTAATTTAATCATTTAACAATTAAATAATCAATTAATTAATCAAATACAAATATATTAAATATATGTATAATATTTACATTAAATATTAAAAACATATATTCATTTAGGATAAAAGTCAAATAACTCATTTTGACTATTAATTAATGTGTATTTAAATTAATCAAGTATTAAATGTAAATACACAATAATTAAGGAAATGACTATCTAGTCTCTTTAGCATGTAACTTGCGTTTAACCATTAAACGACTTTATAAATAATCAATATTATTTATTTATGTTGCTCTAGTGCTCAACGAGTATGTTTCATTATTGAGACTCTCTAGGTTCAGGTATATCCGTCACGAAATCAAATTTCATGTCCATAATCTATCCACCCGTAGATTATGACGATCACGGATAATCTCGCTAAACCATACAGGTCGAGGTCATGGCAAATGTATAATTCCTCCGTCACAGGTATCCGGATAAATCCCAGAGATATAGATGTAAACGTCAAATCTCTATCGGGACTATCCAGTCGACTATTCTATTAGCAATCTCAAAAAGAATGTTTAGAACTAGCTTCTAAACTTACCACGGGCCCATGGTTTTATCTGATTGCTAATCATATGGACTACCTATGCTCTGGTACACAGAACTGACGGATCCTATCTTGATACACATAGGACACCCTGAGGATCTATCTACACCCAACGAACAGGCGGAGGTCTGATCTTAATAGATCGGTGACGTGACTGCCGTCTAAGTGTAGAAGATGTCTCATGTGCCCACAATGGCATCTCAAGTCTAAGAATCACAAGTGCTACTCAACCCAAGAAGATTCTTATTGACGCTGGTGTACCATCCATTAAGAATCTTCGGTGAGTCGTTCAGTGTTTATCCGCTATAAACACCTACACGTCTATACTAGTCTCCAAGACTAATGGTTCATTGAGAAACCATTGGAATCATATATTCCAGTATACGATATGTACCGGTCTCAACGGGTTTACTATACTGACCAAGTAGTGTAAACCTTGACCAGGAACTGTCTGAGAATGACAACGTCATGATACTACTCAATGTCCGTTGCGACGCTTTTGCAACTGTACCATGACTAATCATTCTAAGGTCATTACGTCTTTACCATATAAAAGATTAGATTATATTATAGAAACTGCATATATTATTACTGATAATAACGTTTTACAGAAGTATTTAACAAAAATACAACCAGGAATTGGCGCTCTGAGCACCAACCCCTACACTTACCTCCATGGAAATGTATGAAGGATCCGTTCATGTTTATGTCATTGCTTATCCCTGGTCTACGTTCACCTGGTAAAGATATAAATATTTACTTGAGACCATTGATCGAGGAGTTACAAACATTATGGAATGTGGGTGTGCATACCTATGATGCAGCTTCAGAGCAGTATTTTCAGATGCATGCCGCATTATTATGGACCATTAATGATTTTCCAGCCTATGGTTCATTATCTGGATGGAGCACTAAGGGATTCATGGCATGTCCAGTTTGTGCGGGTCATACACCTTCGCAACGATTACGGAATAAAATCGGATACACGGGGCACATGAGATTTCTTGAGTCGAGTCATCCTTGGCGTAGGAGTAAATTATTTAACGGGCAACATGAACCTCAGAGTAAGCCCAGTCGATTGTCTGCATTTGACATACTTTGCCAACATCAACATCTCAAAGACAGCACACCAGGTAAACATCCTAATAATAGAGATAAAAATCAAAAACGTTTACCTGACGAGTTGAATTGGACAGGAAAGAGTATTTTCTTTGAGTTAGAATATTGGGGGACTCTGAGTTTGCGACATAATTTGGATGTAATGCATATAGAGAAAAATATTTGTGAGAGTTTAGTTGGTACACTATTCAATATTCCGGGTAAGACAAAAGACACTGTAAATGCTAGATTGGACCTATAAGATCTTAGAATTCGCAGTGAATTACATTTACAAGTCGCCTCTCGAGGTTTTATTAAGCCTCCTGCTAGTTATGTGCTCAATCAATCGGAGAGAAAATCATTTTATGATTGGCTGAAAATGGTTAAATTCCCTGATAATTATGCATCCAATATTGGGCGTTGGGTCAGAGATGATACAATAACGGGATTAAAGAGTCACGATTGTCATGTGCTGCTCGAGATTCTCCTTCCTGTTGGCATTCGACCTTATCTCCCCCCGAATGTATGCGACGTCGTACTTGATTTATGTGGCTTCTTTAAACAATTATGTCAGAGGACATTAAGCACATCTGTTATTGACGACCTTGAACGAGGAATCGTGATAATCCTATGCAAGCTGGAGTGAATTTTGCCACCCGCTTTCTTTGATGTCATGGTACATCTGGCTGTGCATTTACCGGCTGAAGCTAGAAAAGGAGGTCCTGTCCATTACAGATGGATGTATCCCATTGAGAGGTACTATATATATATATATATATATATATACAGTTTTATATAAGAAAATTTGTAACCGTTTTTATGTGCATAGAATTTAGTCTTAATGCAAACTTGTTGTCATATCTGTAGAGCTTTGGGAGATTACAAACAATATGTGAAAAACAAGGCACGCCATGAAGATTCAATAGCTGAAGCTGTTATAATAAGTGAAGCAATAACATTTTGTTCGATGTACATGCAGAATATTGAAACTCATTTTAATCGTCGGCCACGAAACTATGATGGAGATGCAAGTAATAACCAAGAGATCATAGTGTTCCGTCAAAATTACAGACCATTTGGGGCAGTAGGTGTCAAATTACTAACCCTTCAGGAAGTTCAACGTGCGCATTGGTTTATATTGAGTAATTGTGATGAAGTGCAACCGTATTTAACGTAAGTTTTTCTGGTGCATCATTACTGTATTTTTGCCATACATTAACCGTGATAATTTATTGTAGGCAACATCTAACAATGTTACAATATGATGGTGACCATAATGTTGATGAAACCCACAAAAAAGAATTTCCTAAATGGTTTGAGACAACTGTAAGTTAGAATATTTTATATTTATTTTGATCATAACATTAGACATTTCAGTTTGTTATATTAACACATATATTTCATTGTCAGATTAACAATCAAGTGCAAAATGGTCAATTGGACTCGCAATCCTCGTTGGTTTCTTTGGCTTATGGGCCTCAAAATCAGGCTTATGAGTACAGTGGATGTATTGTCAACAGAGTTAGATTTCATACCGAACAGCGAGATGTTACTCATGTGACTCAAAATTCTGGAATTGTAGTCCAAGGAGAACACGGCTCAGATGTAATTGACTTCTACGGCATATTGCAATCGGTCATTGAGTTGATATATCGACCCAGACGACATATTGTGCTATTCCAATGTAAGTGGTTTGACACAAATGCCAGAAAGAGGAGAATTCAAGTTAGTAATCATCTCACGTCAATTAATGTTCAACGTTGTTGGTACAAGAATGATTCATACATTTTTTGTACGCAAGTATGTTCAGTGATATATATACCTGATCCTAAGTTAGGAACTGGATGGATGGTGGTAGAAAAGTTACAACATAGGGCCATTTGGGACACGCAAGAGAAAGATAGAGTTGACATATCAGATGAAACACAAGAAGTCTCCGGCAATTTTGAAGTTTCTGAACAGATATTTTTTGGACCAACTGTCAACGTTCCTGAAAATATCACATTAACTCGAGCTAGTACAGACGTTGAGCTAATTCCACATTCTGAATTGAGCGTTGAAGTAGCAAGTGAAGAACAATTTGACACTGAAGATGACTTCGATTCCAGTCACGAATCCTCAAATACCGACGATAATAGTGATTAATTATGAAGTTACAGTATTTTGTGATTGATGAATAATTTTATGGATTATAATGTATGGTTGTTGATTTTAATTACTCTTTAGATATGGTTGAAATATTAATGTAATGATTAATAGTATAACTATGATATATTTGTTTTTAATTATTATTTTTAATGGTAGACATTTAGCGTCGAAAAATAATAGTCGACGCTAAATGTAAGACATCTAGCGTCGAAATACAATAATCGACGCTAAATGTAAGACATTTAGCGTCGATTATTCTTCGACGCTAAATGTCTAAATTTAGCGTCGATTATTGTTCGACGCTAAATGTAAGACATTTGGCGTCGACTATTGTATTTCGACGCTAGATGTATTACATTTAGCGTCGACTATTGTATTTCGAAGCTAGATGTCTTACATTTAGCGTCGACTATTATTTTTCGACGCTAAATAAAAATTAAATTTCCCGGAAAATAACCCTAATTTTTCATTAGCCGCCTAATATTTGGCGTCGAAGACTTCGACGCTAAAAGTCAATTAATTCGACGCTAAATGCCCTTTAAATCCTTAAAACCAGTGCTTCTCTTCTTCCTCGGCTCGCAAAAACTCGATTCTCCATCTCCTATTCGATTCTCCAACAGTGAAGAACGAAGGAAAATTACAAGTAAGTCTCATTTGTTGATTTAAATTTGTTGATGAGGATGAATTTGATGAAATTGAGGATGCGATTGATGATATTGAGGATGAGATTGATGAAAAATAAGAGTGAATTGATGAAGTTCATAGAGTGTTTTTTTTTTTATGTTGATTATGAATTTTATAGAGTAGTAGTTACAGTTGGGGCAGTATTTTGAGATGATGATGATGTTGCCAAGCCATAACAGCAGCAATTGCTGCTGTTCTCTGCTGTTCTGGCTAGAAGAGCAGCAAATATGTATATGTATGTTTGGAATGTTTGTATGTGTTTTGGAATTCGAAAGTTCATATAGTATAGTATGTGTTTTGGAATGTTTGTTATGGTTATGCGTGTGCATGAGAAGTCGTGTGATGAGTTTGGTGTGTCGTGATATGTATGTATTGTTTGATTGTGTGCCTTGTGATGTATTGGTTGTTAAATGTGCTTCGTGGTTGGTTGTATGATGATTGTGTGTGTGACTGTGTGTATGTACGTGTATGATGGAACTCGTAGATTATATGGATAATGAATGCATATGTGAAATGAATAATGAATGAATGAATTTGAAAACGAAAGTGAGCATTCGATGTTATAAGCGCTTTTGTTAAGTAGTATTGACTTGTATGGATATGTATGTATATGTATAAGAACTTTGGAATTTGATGACGCTAATGCGACGGGTTTTTGCAGATGGCACCGGGCAATCACAAACGGACTACCGCGACTCCATCTACATCATCAAGGGCAACTGGCCCTGGTGATTTCTCTGCTAGCACAGGTGAGTCCAGTACAGTGAAGGGTCGAGGACGCACCCGTGGCCTGGGGTTGGCTAAGTACGTTAAGGCTCACGGCCGTATCCGGACAGAGATATCAGATGATGGACACACTCAAGTAGGACAACATAATTCAGCGTTTAATACAGCCATAGGAGCTACAGCTCGATATGAAGCTCCCCAAAACTACGTATCTTGGAGAAAGATACCGTGGGAGATGAAAATGAGCCAGCTATTCCCTTCGCTACTTGTAAGTTTTCGATATTGTTTGTTATTTAACATTTTTATTTTATACTTATTTTTACTCGAATTTTCATGTAGGAATGGTTCGACTTCGATCTGACCCAAGTGAATGTCCAACAATATATTGACTACCACATGGGGAAAAGTTATAAAGATATATAACAAAAGTCCTGAAACCAATATTCGACGAACATGGACCTTCAAATGCTCCACAACACAAGCCTGATTTTATAGAGGAACAAGATTGGACATTCTTATGTGAGCTTTGGTCTAGCAAAAAACACGAGGTAAGTTTTGAAATAAACGGAAATTTATAATTGTCTTTGTTTTCGGTACTTACAGTGTTGGTAAATACAGGATAAATGTCACGCAAATGCGGAAAATCGAAGTCACTTGCGTTTTAACCACCGTGGAGGTTCGAAGCCATTTATCCAACATCGTACCGAACATTTTGAGGTAAATATATCCTAACGTAAAATTTAACAGTTAATTGTTTTTACTAATTTGGAATAATATTGAATTTATTTTATGTTTATAACAGAGTAGCACAGGTGAGGTGCAATCATTTCCAGATTTTTTCCGTGTGACGCATTACAATGAGAGGAACAGATGGATAAATGAAGAAGCCGAACGCTGCTATGTAAGTTTCAGTTTTTAAAATAAAATAATTAATATTATATATGTTAATTTTTTTTCTCAAATTCTAATATTAACTTATTTTTTGAAACAGAACGAAATGATGGAACTCCAACATCAAACTCATGAGACAGGGTCCGACCCCATACCAGATGAGCAGCTGTCGCAATTGGTTTTCAAGAATCAGACAGCTTACAACGTTGGTCTTGGCACTCGTAAGAAGCCAACGTCATCTGCACGCAATAGTGGTAATTCGGACAATGTCTCTCTTCGAGACGAGTTAGTTACCACCAAAGACGAGCTGCAGCAGACTAAGGAGAAGCTACAACAGGTCACGGTAGACCACGAGAAGAAGATGATGGACCACGAGAAGAAGACGGAGCAGTTGGAACAGCAACTGCTGGCTTTCCGTCAGATGTTCGAGGCCTTAATGAGTCATGGTGCATCGGGCTCGAGCGTCCCCCCATCACAGTAGCAATTAATTTTATATTTGGTTTTGTATAAACATTTTGAACAAATAGATTTAATATAATATTTCTTTTTTCTAAAACAAATTTCAATATAATATTTCGTCATTTTGTTATTAATTACATTTTTTTTCAACTAAATTAAATATTTTAGACCAAAAATAAGTAAATTACTAATTTTTAAAAAACTAAATTTTTTTACTTTTAGCGTCGAATATTTCGACGCTAATAGTATAAAAATGGCCGCTGTAAGCGTACATATAATACTTTTTTAATATACGTTAGCGTCGACAAGTTTCGACGCAAAAATTCAAACTTTTAGCGTCGAATATTTCGACGGTAATAGTAAAAAATGGTCGCTGTAAGCTTACATATAATACTTTTCTAATATACTTTAGCGTCGACAATTTTCGACGCTAAAAGTTTGAATTTTGCCGTCGAATTATTTCGTCGCGAAATATAAAATATAGCGTCGACAATTTACTTTAGCGTCGAAAACAATTGGACGCAGAATACTGTTTTTTAGCGTCGCATTTAATTATTTCGACGCTAAAAGTGATTTTCGTCGACATTTTATCGTCCATTTTTTACGTCTAATTTTTTCGACGCTAAATGTCTTTTGCGTCGAAACCGTCACTTATGGCGTCGAAATAATTCGACGCTAAATGGTGTAATTCTTGTAGTGATTAAAACACATTTCATTTCATTATTATAGGCATAATATAATGATATATATAATAATTTAAATCAATAATTAAGGTATGAAACCGAATCCCTACCTCAACCCGAAAGTCGAAACGCGAAGCCGATCTCACAATAATTTTCAACGCGCTTAATCTATTATGTTTGTTACGCATAATATTATGATAAAACAGAAAGTTTGAGTTCAGATTCATTATTGCACGAAAAGATTGGCTCAACACGTTGGAGACATCGAAAATTAGATTCTGTTTAGACTAGGGCCGCACGTGGCCGGGACGAGTGACCACCCACTTTGGCTTGTGAAGCCTACATGTCGGCGAACGGTGCCGGATTCCGGCACGGCCTATACCCTCATATGTGTCTCGTCGTCTTGAGTCCATTAATTGGTGGTAGTTTTGTGTCAAAATGAGTTTTAGATCGCCGTGAATCGAAGAAAAATCGCTGCACCTTCAAAGCTCGATTTTGTCAGAAATCAGCCTCCTCTGGTGATGATACAATGACCAAAATGATCCTCATTACCTTGTTAGGCCAGATTTCTCTCTCTCCTCTCCATGCGTTTCTCTCTCTAAAATTCGGGGAAAATTTAAAATTTGGGTTTGACCATTTGACCCACTTTTGACCAAGATTTACTAGGTGAAATGAAAATAATATATTTACAAAATTAGGGTTATTAGTTTTAGATTTTATTATAATATTTATACGATATGTGCCCTAACATGTTATATAAAATCATTATTATGTGAAGAAAATTATGAAAAATTTAACATAACTTCGTTCAACACTGAATCCAAAATTTTTAACCAAAAAAAATATTAAAAGGCAAATCCGACTCGAATAAAAATAAATTTATCAGTTTACTAAAAATTAAAAATCCACATGCATTTATGTTGATAACCTGATTGAAGTAACCAACTCATATGAGTGAGAGAAAGGGAAGAAGGGCAAATCACTTGATCGACAATGAACAAATAGCTAACATTTTGAGTTGCCACAATTGTAATAGAAAAAATAATTTTTTGTTTTCAACAATGCTATTGATTGTAAGTAATACACTGAGGTGGTCTTGGGTCTGCTGGGGACCCAAAATTAAGGCTTTAAAAATTTTAAAAAATAATATTAATTTTTAAATATATAATCAAACTTGTACAATTTTGTAGTCACTTTTTCCTTTAAACACAAAGACAAAGATAGAATAAAACAATCAACGATTAAAATAAATGTTTGTTTTCTTGTAAGATCTATTGGAAGCAAATTAATCAGCTCAAGCTAGTGGTCCATGTTGTCCGTTCTTATTAATTGCTTCCGTTAATAATTCAAATTACATACTTGTTTCTGTCCTTAATTAAAGGCCGGCTATTTATATATTTTCAATTCATTTGTGCATCAAAAACAATATTTCATTTTCAAATCATGTCATAGAATGTATTTAACTAGTGAGATTTCATTTTCCCCAACTTGTCATATGCATATATAAGAGGATCAACATGCAATAAATTAAGCTATATGTATATGAATCTTATTAATTTACATGTATGCATGTCTAAATATATTAGTTAATTATGTGTTTTTGATTAACTATTAATTATAATGTTTAGGTTTTATCTAAGGAACATCGTTCCTGATGATCATGTTATATATATATATATATGATGGATGAGTTTTTATTTATTTTTTTTTTTTGGCAACATCAAATTATATTGATACATCATGACGTATACCTCTTTACATGTCCATAAATTAAATTATCGGTGTCCATTTTCAACCCATAATATACCATTTCGAAACTAACAATAAAGATGTATTTGGTAGTGATTTATTTATTACTATCGATCAACGAAACAGCTCCAAATTCCTTTGTTTCGTCTTGGTTTTACAGTTTGAAGTTTCTTGCCTATTTTTGTTAGGATTTCAAATTTATTATTAATTATTTTCCTTTTTACAATTAGGTTTGCCTCAATTCGCGTTCATTAGAACTTATCTATTTTAGTTCTAGTATAAATAAGGTGCTAATAACCCTAGTGTCATGCAGACGTTTTCATAATTTAAAAAAAAGACGTATTGATTATTTAGAAAATTAGGGTTTTTGCTTTTATCGTTTCCATTGCATCACATCATGTATACTGGCAGTCATTATCTTCAGCCACATCTGTTTGTAAATTTTAGCTATTTACATAAATGTTGAATTGCTCACAAAAAGAGATTTGAGTGTTGGTTTGAGGCTCAAGAAATAAACCATACATCGTGCTTGAGGCTTTCTCACAAATTCAGACAGTCTTGGCCTCTTGGGATGCTAATTATACAAGCAAAACAATAAAAAGAATGCAAATCTTTAGAACTTTCTGCAGCTCAAAAAAGATTTTAATTTCTCCTTAGCAGACCAAGATGCTTTTTGACCAAATATTGATGCTCATGTACCTAATTAGTCACCTAAAATCTACCTAATGTAGGTAGTAGATACCTCTTTGTGTTATTGGACAGTGTATTGCATGTGCTTGAACGTGAACAGTATTAGAGCTCCGAATTAATCTCAGAATTTATGTCTACAACTCTACATTACATGCTACGAAGCTTTAAGATTACTATTGCAACACCAAAAAAATGGTCCCAATTCTATAAAAAGAATATATATATATATATAACCCTAGCTAGTTTCCCCATCTCGCTGAGCATGGAGGACTACCTAGCTATATATACATATAGCTAGTTGTTTATTTTCTTGAAAATAATCAAAAAGATTATGTATCTACTTTCAGTGAATCTTTTGCCATAATACAGCTGCACGCTCGAAAATCATGAACTTTCTAGAAATCCGTTGGTACTTGGAATCTCTGCATACAGTTTCTCTGCAAAAATGATATATCCATAAAAATGGATACAAAAATTAACACAAAATCATTAAAAGATAGTAAAATTATTCGCCTTCTAATTAAATATTATTTGTCTTTCAGTGATTTTATCCTAATTTTTATACTACTTTTTATGAACATATCATCACTTGTTTCTGTGATATGGGCTAATAAACTTTCAACTAAATTTTGTTGTTCTTTTAACGCTACACTTGAGTTGTAGCAATGAAACTCAATATTCCTTTTTCGGGAGATTAAAAAAATGCTTCTACGTAGCTAGCTAGAGGCATAAATATTTCAATTAAATGGAAAAAATTTGGGGTCGGCACACCGCTAGATGGTCTGCCCAACGGTTTCCTTGGATAGTTGCACCCAAAATTTTGACTGAAGTATGGCAAAGAAGGAATTAGGTTTCCGTATCGAATTGAATTTATATTAAAAACTCGATTAACTGTTAGGAGATAATTGGGATCCATGTGTGGGAGCTATATTAAATAAATACTGATAATTGAACACTAAACTCAGCTTATCCCTAAATTTTGATCCGACAAAAAGAGGGTGCAGGATAAATTCAAGATCACCAGCAATATGCACATCAGTCAAAAACTACCCAATGGCAATGGCTATAAAAGTACATTTGAAAAGAATATTTCAAAATATTGCATAAGTTTGGTTCAAATACTATATATAAGTTGAAAGTTGCATATATAAGACTTGTACTATTAGTTTAGGATCGCGCGCTCTCTACCTATATAAGATATTTTTCCTGTCAACCCCATAATATCAGGGTCAGTCTTGCTTAGGCCGCTATGATCCCTGAGTACCTATATAAGATATTTTTCCTGTCAACCCCATCAAATACTCTCGGGCTCGGGTTCGCTAATTCCGAATTAACGAATTTTCCGTTGCGACGTAATTAAATAAAATTTAATTAAATAATTATGTCTAGCAAAATTACTATTCACGTCGCTAGCGAATTAATTCTAAATTAACTCGTTCGCCCGAATTAAAATCCAATTTTAATTCCGCGTCGAAATCTAATTTCGTATAATATATCGAATATATTATTTTATCGATTAATTCCAAATTAATCGTTCTCTCTCTTTAAATAGTATTTTATCCCAGATAAATATCTCCGAAATTGATCACAGATTAATTTTCTCTCTCTAATAATTAATCCCAGATTAATAATGTGCGAGTCATACGTCATTGCTGAATCTTCGGGAAGCGACCCATGAGATCCCCGGATATGTTGGCAGTAAATCCGGTCGTCGGACTATCCGAACACGTACGTACCTAGTACAACGTTTTTACCGATTTACAAGACATAGTTGGCTTCTAGAAAAACACTGTGCCTACCTAATTCTTAAAGGAATATGTAATCTATATCAGGCGTAATATAGGTCGTATTGCGTATTGCGATCCAGTATCGGATGTCACGTGCTAGGCTTGGGGCTGAACTAGTGCTAGGCCTGGGGCTGAAATTATGTCACGAAGTACGTATCGGATCTCTGGTAACTAGTATCTATAATCGGATAAACATGACCTAGTCATAATATCCCAATAGTTGCATCATATAAGAGCACTAGTTCCGTATCCTACGTGATCATCATCTTCACTATGACTGAAGTGATATTTCCATCTTGATATCACACCCAATAAACTACGATTCTCAATATACCCAGAAGAGGCGTACACAGAACCGGTTAAAGCCCTGGACGACCAAAACCAAAGCATATTGATTGTCGCAAGTATTAGCGGTGCAAGTCTCAGTTTAAGACCAAATACACCTACCCTGATTCGGACTTCCATAGACACATAGTCATACTACCAATGGAATTCCGAGGGGTCTATCCAGAGCGAAGCTGTTTCCGTACCATCGGTAAACACAACCTCATGTTACACTTGCATGAGTATCCTATACCCAAATATATGACAACTATGCCGTTATGCTCCTACAACACGCACAAGTGCAATACTAGTCTATTTCGCATTATCGATGTCCAATCTCGATAATACTCCGACTATGGATGTTTTAATGATTAAACCTTCATGGATTGATACTGTCTCATATCATATCAATTCGGAACTAATCATATGGACTTTTATCATTTATATATCCCGGTAATCTAATTACAAATGATAAAAGAGCAATTTCCTTTGTCACATAGTTAATTTGTACAACAACACCATGTTCTGTACAAATAGTGATGCTATGGGTCATAATTGTCCAACAATCTGCCACTTGGCCTATAGCCAATCACTCAAGTGTCCTACACTTGAACTATGTACGGTTCACTCAAACTTCTGCTGAGAAACTACTTTCGTCAGCGGATTTGCAAAGTTATCATCTGATGCGATTTATTCGATCATCACATCGCCATGATGTATGATCTGAACGAATCAGATGAATAGTTGAAGTATATATTTGGATCGTTGATGAGACCATTAATTCTTTAGCCTGTGATGTAGCCTAGCTCAGCTGCTAACATAACTACTCCTAATCCAATTAGGATTATTATAGATCCAAAGTGTTTCTATTGCTGCCTCAGCTGCAGCAATATTTCGCTTTTGTTGTTTATTCGGCAACAGTATCTTGCTTGGAAGATTTCCAGCTCACTGTTCCGTTATTCAAACTATATAGTACCTTTATTACGACTTATAGTCGATTTTATAGGTTAGGAAACTTGTAGCAGTGAACCCAGTCACTTCAAGTTCTCCTTCTACATAGCTCAAGAAAACATCCTTAGATCATTTAAGATACTTAAGGATGTTCTTAACATCAATCCAGTTACTATCACTTGGATTGGCCTGATTGTGACTCCATATGCTCAAAGCATATAAGAGACCAGGTCGCGTACATTTCTTTCAATGTACGAGTTCTCGGAGAATGCCAACAACTTTTAGACCTATCCCAGTAGATCCTTATTCCTAGAATAAAGGTTTTCTCTCCCAAGTATTCTACGGAGAATTTTCATGAAAGCCAAGCTTTCACCGATTGTATTATGGGAATATCATTTCCAAGAAATGACATATCATCATTATTTAGGACATCCACTGTCAGTGCGCTCCCACTAACCTCCTTATATACACAATAATCATTTTCGTTTTGAATTAAATCATATACCTTTATGATTACATCAAAACGTTGGTTCCAAGAACGCAATGCTTGCTTCAATCCATAAATGGATCGAATTAACTTGCAAACCTTGTTTGCTTGTTTTGGTATGACAAAACCGTCAGGATGTTGTAAACATCCTCCAAAAGGTTTTCGTTTAAGGAAAGCAATTTTGACTTTCAGCTGCCATATTTCATAAATGAAACATGCAGCATTAGCAAGCATTATCCAAATGGATTTAACCATGGCAACGGATAAAAGGTTTCGTCGTAATCGACACAATGTTGATAACGATACCTTTTTCGCTACAAGCCTAGCTTCGTACGTTGGTATGTTGCTATCCATGTATGTCTTCCTTGAAGACTTATATAGTACCAATAGGCACAATGCCTTCTAGTACAACAACCAGTGTCCAAACTCAGTTGGTATACATGGAATCCATTTCGGACATCATGGCACTTTGCCATAATAGGGAGTCGATACCTTGTATCACTTCCTCATACGTAGTCGGTTCGTCTTCCTCAATAAGATTGGCATCTTAATGAGGTGAGATCAGAAACCCATACCTCCCAGGTTATTTTCTGACTTTCTCCGACTTACGCGGTTCTTGTGTATTCGAAGATTGTGGTACAATTTCATCCTTGATGAATTGTTTGTGTTCCATTTCAGAATCGGTGCCTGGAATAGTATTACTCCGATTTTCATCGAGTTTTACTTTCCTTCCACTTACCACTGCATATAGGTATTCCTCTTAGGAAAACCGCATGGAGAGCAACAATTACATTGTTCTCTTGTGAGTTGTATAAGTACTATACTTTGGTTTCCCTAGGATAACCTACAAATTAGGCACTTATCCGATCTGGGTTCTAGTTTGGTATCATCCAAACATATGTCTAGCATTCCCAAATCTTCAAGAATGAGAAAACACGGTTTCTTTCCTGTTCATACCTAATATGAAATCTGTCAAACAGATTTTCATAGAACCTTATTCAAAATAAGTTTTGCACTGTTTAATGCGTATCCCTTGAAGGAAAATGGTAGCTCAGAGCGACTCATAATTAACCTTATCATGTCTAACAAAATTTGGTTTCTCCTTTCGGACACACCGTCTAATTGAGGTGTTCCGTGAAGAGTCCTTATTGAAAGAATACTATACTCTTTCAAATAATTGAGAAACTTATTGCTTAAGTATTTTCCATCATGGTCTAACCATGACGGTTTAATACTTCAGCCGATCTGTCTGTCTACTTCGTGTCGAAACTCTTTGAATTTATCAAAAGTTTCTGATTCATGTTTCACAAGAAACACATAACCATAACGCGATGCCACA
This sequence comes from Zanthoxylum bungeanum, assembly GCA_019454045.1. Taxonomy (NCBI): domain Eukaryota; kingdom Viridiplantae; phylum Streptophyta; class Magnoliopsida; order Sapindales; family Rutaceae; genus Zanthoxylum; species Zanthoxylum bungeanum. The sequence goes on along the minus strand of SKCR01039647.1, from coordinate 65,162 downwards.
TCCGTAAAGGTTACGAAGTGTTCATACCCACCTCTAGCCTAGCTAGATATGGGCCCACTTACTTCACTATGAACGAGGGCTAACAAATCGATGGCACTTACACTTTTACCAAGTAAAAAGTGTTTTAGGCACTTTGCCTAATTAACTAGATTCGTAGACATTATTTGAATAGAATCAAATTTTCCCTAGTACCCACTCTTCGAAAGTGTGGATATACGAGTCTTGTTTAATGTGTCCCAGACAACAATGCCATAAATAAGTCTCATCTGATTAAATCAGTTTGAGCTATTTTCTTGTCATGTTATACATTTGAGATTCATTTATATTCAAAATATAAATACTGTTATTCACATCTAATGTGTTTATCTCAATATCATCTTTATAAAATAAAACACTTTAGTGTTCTAGAATATAAAGGTATACCCGCAATGAGTTATACTGTGATATAGAGATAATATTTCTAGTCAAACTAGGTACATTATAACAGTTTCCTAATTTAAGTACATACCCAAAGGGTAGTTCCTAAACTTAGGATTCTACGACTAAAACAACGACAGTTGTCCCGTTTCCGACTCGCAGAACAATCTCAACTGAAGTCAGTTTCCTGCTTATCAGCAGATTCTGTACGTCAGTACATATTTATGTACCACATCTAGTATCAAAATCCAATTTTGAAACTAACAGTGACAATGTTTATGACAAACATATTTGAAGTCGGAGCCTTGCCCCTCTTCACTTCCTTTATGTCTGCCTTGTCCATACGGCAGTCACGCTTCCAGTGACCCCGTTTGCCACAGTTTAGGCAGACATCATGGGATATGTCATTTGTCTTCCCATAAGACTTTGATGATTTTGCCTTTGCCCTTTTCCACACCCCAGAAGCCTTCGGCCAAGCCTTGGCCTTCTGGGATGTCGAAGTAAGATGCGTCTTGCGCTTCTTGCCCTTTTGCAAACTCTGGCTTTGTCTCCTTGAGCATAGCCATTAACTCTCCAAGAGTTTTCTATTGAATTTAGTACTTCTAAGATATAAGTATAGATCTATGGAGATCCTTCAATTTCATATCATACTATAAGGATCTAAACCTTAATTCTGACGAATAAATTAAGGAGTCTTTGTGGCAAGCATAATGGATTGAGCACTAAAGTTATCATCACATGAATCTTCCAAAGATCATGTTCTACTATTTGCTTAACTCCGGGCTTAGGCCCGAGATGTAATTCTATCAAATATAATAACTTCTCAGTTCCCAGGACTATCCTGAGGTTCTATTCCCAATCTGAATATTAAAGCCGTTTAAAAACATTTTTACTCAGGTTTATGTTTTAAACGCTAATCTTTCATTTATCTTGATTGCTATAGTCCAACTATCCAATCAACGATTTCAGGTACTATAGATTATAATGATTACTATAGTCTAACTATATAATCAACTATAATTTAATTGGTTAAAATTCAAATATATTGATTACTATAATCCAATTATATAATCAACTATAAATTGTAGTAGCTTGAATACAGTCCAACTGTTTAATTAAAACAACGATTAAATATTAGTCCAACTAATATATATTTATTTAAAATTGGCGAAAATGATTTTAGCGCGTATTGGCAAGTAACTAAATGAAATTGCAAATTTAATACTTGCCTCCCACTATTTTTCGGCGAGCCTCTAACCTTCTGTTGAGTACTCGGGTAACCTTGTTTCCTAGTGGGCTAGGATCCCGTTAAATAACACACAACCTTGAGTTTGGCCAACAAGTTGTATGATATTTAACTAGGTAGATCTCTAAGATCAATTGGATCTCATCCAATTCCTAGATCCAGTAGGTGGTCATCCAAATCCGAAACATATATCTAATATATTCCAATATATCCAATATATTGCCTAACCTTTTTCCTCTAAGTCAACTACGCCTTGGCTTTGGCACAACAAACTTAATGATTCCAGTTAAGCGAGACCCATTGACCTTGGAAAGCTTCGTAATCGATGTCGATGGACAAGAAGTGACCTTGACTTTGGCCAAAAAATCACAACTTGGACAAGACACCGATATGGAACAAAGCCTTCATGATTCAAACACATCCGCAATGGACAAAGGCTTTGACTTTGGCCAACAAACCAATGTCAATCTTGGATCTTGAGAATGAATCATTCAATGGAAGGAAAAACGCTTAATATATGTTAAGGGTTTTTCACGTAATTGGCAACCAATTAATTATCTTTGATTAGGTCTCATCATACACCCTTAAACATGCATTCTAAAAGCATAATAAGGCGCGGTAAATAAATTAATAATGATATGCGGATGGATATTTAAAATAACTTGTTCCTAGAACAAATATCTCCATTTCCTCTCTCCTGCTAGCACAAATCTTACTTCTACCCAATTACATAACACTTCTAAAGAAACCTCATTTACATTGAGGGGAATAGGTGAGAAGAGAAATACAAAGAATCAAGAGGTAATAGGCTAGACACGCAGGTCCAATTTAATAAATTCTAAATTTATTACAACAATTTCCAAAATTGCCCTCACCCGTCTAATATCCATCCGATATATATTATTCATACATCACATCCATGTATTCACACAAAGAATGTTATCAATCAATCTAATCCAATTAATTAATCTGAAATTAATGACCATCCAATGTTCAAACAATGATTTGATTTGCGCGAGTCCAACTCGTTTTAAGAATAAGTACTCAAAGTACGAATTCTTGAATTATATTAAACTACAACATTAAATCCAATTTAATTTGTATTCATTACTAATTCTTTATTTAATTCTAAATTAAATAATTACACTTTATCAATGAGTCTTTTGCGACTTAGATTCTAAATCTAATCATTACGGGTCTCAAAGCCAATTAACATCCAATGTCAATTTAATTAAAGTCCAATGGGCTTTCAATTAATTTCTAAGGCATGGACTTTGGCAACCAAAGCCCAATAAGGAATCACCATTTTGCCAAAAATCAATTTAGGCCCATTAGGCCCAATTAAAATTTTAAAGGCCCATTTAATTATATTTGGACTTTATGGATATGGTTTTGGGCCCAATTGGATCCAACCAATTAACATAAACCAAACTTGGCCTAACCAAGCCCATTAAGCCCAAATACAACTTTATTAGCCCAATTCCAAATTAAGCCCAATTAATTTAATCACAATATTCCAACTATCACAATTAAATCAATTTAAAGTGTATAGCCATAATTAATTAGTCTAATTAACATTTACAAAATACCAATTACACTAATTAATCATGCTAATCATCATCAACACATGTCCAACATTACTGAATCAAAAAATCATCTCATTTCCAAGCTAATTGGTCACGGTAATTTGGGGTTTTTATGTCCGATTTCGATTTCAATCCAATTAAATTCTAAATCAACATTTCCCAAGTATTTCAAACTCATCCAATGATTCAAAAAACAAAAAATTACCATGACATTAGGGCACTCAACTTTCGGCCAAGCCTACTATTTGGGGAAAAATTAATCCAATTCAATTTTCATCAAATTGATCATGCATAACTCTAAGTTATCATCATTCAAGCATATTCAAACAATCAATTTCATCAAATCATGCTCAAATCAATTTTACCCAAATTTTACCCTAAATCAAATTTCATGCTTTAATCAAGGCTCTTGATACCATTGTTGGGTTTTCTAAGTCTACCCAAGATCAATTAAGCTATGAAAACATATGAATACATCAAAGTAAAGTTGCGGAATACTCACTTTGATCGGCTTTTGCGATGCGAAGAACAACAAAAACTTCCTTGAAGCTTTCGACCATGCCTCTAATTTGTGTTCCAAGTTTTCGGTCAAGCCCTCCATGGATGATCTTCAAGCTCCAAGCTTTGTGAATGGATTCCATGCTCAAGAGTTGGTTTCCCTATCACCTTTGTATGACCCCTTTGGTGTGCTAGCACTTGGAAATTTTGCCACAAAATTTCCATTAGTCTTCTTGATGCTCTCGGCATTGAAGGAAAAAGAAAAGAAATGGCACCTTGTGCCGTGAGATGAGGGAGAGAGTGAGAAGAGTTGTGTTGGTTGAATTTGATTTCTAAAATCAAGTAAAATGATATACCAAAAATAAATAAATGGTATTAGTCATTCAAGCCATCACACTTGAGTGTTTTGCACTCAACCATCAACCAACAACTTACATCACATTAAAGTGATAAAGTTGACTAGTGATGTGATGCATGATGTGACTTGTGGGCCCCACTCGATTCGAAATGCGAGTGGGCCCGCAAACACTCCCGGGCTCGGGTTCGCTAATTCTGAATTAATGAATTTTCCGTTGCGACGTAATTAAATCAAATTTAATTAAATAATTATGCCTAGCAAAATTACTATTCACATCGCTAGCGAATTAATTCTAAATTAACTCGTTTGCCCGAATTAAAATTCAATTTTAATTCCGCATCGAAATCTAATTTCGTATAATATATCGAATATATTATTTTATCGATTAATTCCAAATTAATCGTTCTCTCTCTTTAAATAGTATTTTATCCCAGATAAAATATCTCCGTAATTAATCCCAGAATAATTTTCTCTCTAATAATTAATCCCAGATTAATAATGTGCGAGTCGTACGTCATTGGTGAATCTTCGGGAAGCGACCCATGAGATCCCCGGATATGTTGGTAGTAAATCCGGTCGTCGGACTATCCGAACACGTACATACCTGGTACTACGTTTTTACCGATTTACAAGACATGGTTTGCTTCTAGCAAAGCACCGTGCCTACCCAATTCTCTAGAAATATTCTTAAAGGAATATGTAATCTAAATCAGGTGTAGTATACATCGTATTGCGTATTGCGATCCAGTATCAGATGTCACGTGCTAGGCCTGGGGCTGGAATTGTGTCTGCCCCTTACGAAGCACATATCGGATCTCTGGTAACTAGTCTCTATAATCGGATAAACATGACATTGTCATAATATCCCGATAGCTGCAGCATATAACAGCACCAGTTCCGTATCCTACGTGATCATCATCTTCACTATGACTGAAGTGATACTTCCATCTTGACATCACACCCAATACACGGCGATTCTCAATATATCCAGAAAAGGCATACACAGAACCAGTTAAAGCCCTGGACGACCAAAACCAAAGCATATTGATTATCGCAAGTATTAGCGGTGCAAGTCTCAGGTTAAGACCAAATACACCTACCCTGATTCGGACTTCCATAGACAGATAGTCATACTACCAATGGAATTCCGAGGGGTCTATCCAGAGCGAAGCTATTTCCATACTATCGGTGAACACAACCTCCTATTACACTTGCATGAGTATCCTATACCCAAAAATATGAGAATTATTATTTTATGCTCCCACAACGCGCACAAGTGCAATACTAGTCTATTTCGCATTATCGATGTCCAATCTCGATAATACTCCGACTAGGGATGTTTTAATGATTAAACCTTCATGGATTGATATTGTCTCATATCTTATCAATCCGGAACTAACCATATGGACTTTTATCATTTATATATCCCGGTAATCTAATTACAAATGACAAAAGAGCAATTTCCTTTGTCCCATAGTTAATTTGTACAACAACACCATGTTATGTACAAATATTGATGCTATGGGTCATAATTGTACAACACTTGCGCGTCCAGCCTATCTGTTGGACAATTATGACCCATATCATCACTATTTGTACAGAACATGGTGTTGTTGTACAAATTAACTATGTGACAAAGAAAATTGCTCTTTTATCATTTGTAATTGGATTACCTAGATATATAAATGATAAAAGTCCATATGATTAGTACCGGATTAATAAGATATGAGACAATATTAATCCACAAAGGTTTAATCATTAAATATCCCTAGTCGTAGTATTATCGAGACTGGACATCAATAATGCGGAATAAGCTAGTATTACACGTATGCGCTTTATGGAAGCTTAACGGCATAGTTCTCATATATTTAAGTATTGAATACTTATGCAAGTGTAATAAGAGGTTATGTTTGCCGATGGTACGGAAACAGCTTCCCTCTGGATAGACCCCTCAGAATCCCATTAGTAGTATGACTATGTGACTATGGGAATCCGAATTAGGGTAGGTGTATATGGTCTTAACCTGAGACTTGCATCGCTAATACTTGCGACAATCAGTATACTTTGGTTTTGGTTGTTCGGGGCTTTAACAGGTTCTGTGTACGCCTCTTCTGGGTATATTGAGAATCGTGGTGTATTTGGTATGATATCAAGATGGAAGTATCACTTCATTCATATGGAGATGATGATCACGCAAGGATACAGAACTGGTACTCTATAGTGCTATAGCCATCGGGAAAGTATGACTAGGTCATGACTTTCCGATCATAAAGAGACTAGTTGCTAGTGATATGATATATGCTTCGTACGAGGCAGACACAACTCCAGCCCCAGGCCTAGCATGTGACATCCGATACTGGATCATAATACGCAATACTATGTATACTACGCCCGACAAAGATCATGTATTCCTTAAAAGAATATTTCTGGAGAATTGGGAAGGCACGGTGCTTCGCTAGAAGCCAACCATGTCTTGTAAATTGGTAAGAACGTGGTATTGGGTACGCTCGTGTTCGGATAGTCCGTTAACCGTATTTACTGCCAACATATCCAGGGATCTCTTGGGTCGCATCCCAAAGATTCACCAATGATATTGACTCGAACAAAATTAATCTGGGATTAATTATGAGAAAGAGAAAATTAATCTAGGATTAATTACGGTAAGAATTTATCTGGGATTAAATTCGTGAAGTAGAGAGAACGTGATTAATTTGGAATTAATCGGCAAAATAAATTTAATAGTTAAATTGGATTTTACTATTTTATTTATTTAAATTGGGCTAAAATAATATATTAGATATATTAATTGAAATTGGATTTCAATTCGGAATTAAATTGGATTTTAATTCTAACGAATGAATTAATTTAGAATTAATTCGTAAGCGGCTTTCGTAATAATTTTGCTAGACATTATTATTTAATTAAATTGGATTTAATTACGTCGCGACGAAAAATTCGTTTAGTCGGATTAAACGAACCCCGGGCCCAATGTGTGTTGTATAAGTCAACTTGAATTTTGAATTCATAGTGGTGGAACCCACTCACTTACATCAACTAGTCACTATTTGATGGAAGTTGTTGGGATAATAAATTGGATTTTACTTACCCATCACACCTACCAAGTCAAGATATACAACTAATGAATCTTTTGGAAATTATTCATTATTATTTTTATCTCTCTTTCTCTTTGGCCGAAAGGCAATTCTGGTCTCTGCTTGGGCGTAAGGAAATTGGCCTTTTCTTGGCAAATATCGCCTTTGATTGCTAATTGGCCGAATGGGCTTTTCTGACCAGGCAAAATTGCCTTTGTTGCTCATTTGGCCGAATGGCTTTATATTCACTAAGGCCGATTGCTTCCTCTCTCCAGGCCGAATTGTTGCTTCTCTTGGAGGGCAAAATTCTGCCATTTTTGTTCTTGCTAGCACATAAAGGAGTCAAGTAAATGTGATATGGATACTCACCCTTGAGTTGGAATCAACAAAGAAAGCTTGGAGCTTCCTCACATCAATGAAAAGTTTTGAAAGTCAAAGCCGATCAATGTAAGTTAATTATGCAAACTTCTTGATTTATTCACACACTTATCACCCTTAGAGATCCTTGGCATGTTCTAGGAACACTAACAATGGTATCAGAGAGAGATCTAAGCATGATTTGAGTTTAGGGTTTATAAACTTTAATTTGGGATTTTATGCTTGGAGCTTGATTTTGCCTAAATTGATGAGTTGGTTGAGTTTATATGATGTTGAATTGGATTTGTATATCATTGGATTTGTGATAAATTGATTAGATTAAAAATCCCCAAAATCCATGCTTGGCTGAGAATTACCCTAGGAAGCTCATGGTTAATTTTTTGAAATGTAACAATTGGATGTGTTGTTGGCATGATATGTATGATATATGTTGATTTAATTGGATTGAAATCAAATTGCATGACAAATTCATTGCCAATGCCGTGAGCCTAACATGTTGGAATGGATTGATTGTGCTTTAATTTGTGTTGGACATAAATTGAAATGTTAAGTATGATTAATTAAATTAATTGGTATTTTGGAAATATTAGATTAATTGATTAATTATACTAATTGCACTTTAATTAGATTAATATGTAATTTGGAATGATATATTAATTTAATTTGTTGTATTTGGGCTAATGGGCTTGGTTGGGCCAGATTTTGGTCTTGGATCATATTTGGGCCTAAACCATTTCCATAATGTCCGAAAATATAACATTGGGCCTTTAACAATTTAATTGGGCCTAATGGGCCTAAATTGATTTTATGGCATAGGGTGATTCCTAACTTGGGCCTTGGCATCTTGGGTTTGATCCATAATGGCCAAAGCCCATGCCTAAATAATTAATTGAAAGCCCATTGGACTTTAATTGAATAGTATTGGATGCTAATTGGGCCTTTGAGACCCAATTGGATTGAATTTGGAATCCAAGTCTAAAAAACACTATTGAAAGTGTAATTATTTAATTTGGAATTAAATATGAATTAGTATTGGATACAATTTAAATTTGATTTAAAATTGTAGTTCGATATAATTCAAGAATACTTACTTTGAGTATTTATTCTTAAACGAGTTGGACTCGCGCAAATCAAATCGTTGTATGAACATTGGATGGTCATTAATTCAAAGATTTTTTAATTGGATTAGATTGATTGATAACATGTTTTGTGTGAATACTTGGATGTATTGTTTGAATAATGTATATTGGATGGATATTTGAAGAGTGAGGGCAATTTTGGAAATTATTGTAATAAATTTAGAATTTATTAAATTGGATCTGCGTGTCCAGCCTATTATCTTTATTATCTTTGTATTTCACTTCTCACCAATTCCTCTCAATGCAAATGAGGTTTCTTATTAGTGTTATGTAATTGGGTAGAAGTTAGTGCTAGCGGAGAGAGGAAATGGAGAGATTTGTTCTAGGAACAAATTTGTTATATATTCATCCGCATATCATTATTAAATTTTATTGCGCCTTATTATGCTTTTAGAATGCATGTTTAAGGGTGTGATGAGACCCAAACAAAGATAAAAAAAAATTGGTTGCCAATTTACGTGAAAAACCCTCATTTAATATTAAGCATTTTCCACCCATTAAGTGGTTCTCTCTCAAGATCCAAGATTGGCATTGGTTTGTTGGCCAAAGTCAAGACCTTTGCCTATCTCGGATGTGTTTGAACCGCGTAAGCTTTGTTCCATATCGTATGTCTTGGGCGGTTGTGACTTGTTGGCCAAAGTCAATGTCACTTCTTGTTCATCGACTTCGATTACGAAGCTTTCCCACTGTCAATGGGTCACACTTAACTGGAATCATTAAGTTTGTTGAGCCAAAGCCAATGCTAAGTTGATTCAGAGGAAACAGGTTAGGAAATATATTGGATACATTTACATATATTGGATATATGTTTCGGACTTGGAGGTCCACCTACTGGATCTAGGAATTGGATGAGATCCAATTGATCTTAGAGATCTAATTAGTTAAGTTTCATACAGCTTGTTGGCCAAAGTCAAGGTTGGGTGTTATTTAACGGGATCCTAGCCCACTAGGAAACTAGGTTTCTCGAGTACTCCACAGAGGGTTAGAGGCTCACCAAAAAATAGTGGGAGGCAAGTATTAAATTTATAATTTCGTTTAAATACTTGCCAATACGCGCTCATTTTATTTTTCGTCATTATTTATTTATATATATTAGTTGGACTAATATTCAATTGTTGTTTTAATTGAACAGTTGGATTGTATTCAAACTATTTCATTTATAGTTGGTTAAATAATAGGATTATAGTAATCAATACATTTGAATGTAACCGATCAATTGTAGCTGATTATATAGCTGGACTATAGTAATAATTACATTCAATTGTACCCGAAATCGTTGATTGGATAGTTGGACTATTACAATCAAGATAGCTGAAAGTTATAGTTAGCTATAAACATAATCCTGGGTGAAAATGTCTTTAAACGGCTCCAATTTTCAGGTTGGAAATAGAACCTCAGGATAGTCCTGGAAGGTGAGAAGTTATTCTATTTGATAGAGAAACCTCTCGGGCCTAAGCCTGGAGTTGAGCAAATAGTAGAGCATGAGTTTTGGAAGACCCATCGTGATGATAACTTAAGTGCTCAATCCATTATGCTTGCTGCAATGACTCTTTATAGATCTATCCTTATATCTTAGAAGTATGAATTGCAAAAGAAGCTCTTATACTCACGTATGTCAGAGGGTACATCTGTCGAGCACTAGGTGTCATAGATGATTGTTGACATCGAATAGCTAGGTTAGCTGGGCATTACCTATGAGGCCGATACTTGCATAGATTTAATCTTACAGTCTCTGCCCGAATGCTGGGCGGGTTCATCTTGAACCAAACAAAAATTCTTGGAGAGTTAATGGCTATGCTCTATGAGGCACAACTAGAGCTTCTAAAAGGGCAAGGCTAAATCGTCAAAGTCTTCTGGAAGACAAAAGACATATCCCAAGATGTCTACCTAAATTGTGGCAAATGGGGTCACGGGAAGTGTGACTGCCATATGGACAAGGCAGACATGAAGGAAGTGAAGGCGGGGTAAGGCTCTGACTTTATGTATGTTTGTTATAAACATGTCCACTACTAGTTTTAAGAATTGTATTTTGATACTGGATGTGGTACATAAATATATGTACTGATATACAGATTCTACTGATTAGCAGAAGACTGGCTTCAGATGAGATCGACCTGCGAGTCAGAAACGGGACGAGAGTCACTATTTTAACCGTAGAAACCTAAGTTTTGGAACTACCATTGGGGCATGTACTAAAATTAGGAGACTGTTATAATGTACCTAGTTTGACTAGAAACGTTATCTCTATATCTAGTTCAACACGTTGCGGGTATACCTTTATGTTGCAGAACATAAGGTTTTTTGTTTAAAAAGATGATATTGAGATATACACATTAGATGTAATAACAATATTTATATTTTGAATATATATAAATCTCAAACATATAACATAACAAACAAATAGCTCAAATTGAGTAATTCTGATGAGACTTATTTGTGGCATTATCATCTGGGACGCATTAACAAGACTCGTATATCCACACTTTCGAAGAATGGATACTAGGACATATTTGATCCTAATTCAAATAATGTCTGCGAATCTTGTTTATTAGGTAAAGTGCCTAAAACATATTTTACTTGGTAAAGGTGTATGTGCCACCGATCTGTTAACCCTCGTTCATAGTGACGTAAGTGGGCCCATGTCTAGCTAGGCTAGAAGTGGATATGAATACATCGTAACCTTTATGGATGTGGCATCGCATTATGGTTATGTGTATCTTATGAAACACAAGTAAGAAACTTTTGAAATTAGAAGAGTTTCAACACGAAGTATAAAAACAGACTGGCAAAGTATTAAAACATTACGGTTGGACCATGGTGGATAATACTTAAACATATGATTTTAAATATTACTTGAAAGAATATGGTATTCTTTCAGAGTGGACTCCTCCTGGAACACCTCAATTTGACTGTGTGTCCGTACGGAGAAACCGAACTTTGATGGACATAATAAGGTTAATGATGAGTCACTCTGAGCTACCAATTTCCGTCTAAGGATACACATTAACAGTGCAGTACTTATTTTTTGAATAAGGTTCCATGAAAATATGTTAGACAGACTTCATATTAGATATGGACAAGAAAGAAACCGGGTTTCTCATTCCTGAAGATTTGGGAATGCTGGGTATACTCTAAACATTTGGATGATACCAAACTAAAACCCAAATCGGATATGTGCCTATTTGTAGGTTATCCTAGGGAAACCAAAGTATAGTACTTATACAACTCACAAGAGAACAATGCTCAATGGTTGCTCTCCATGCGGTTTTCCTAAGAGGAATTCCTATATGCAGTGGTAAATGAGAGGAAACTAGAACTCGATGAAAATCGAAGTAATACTGTTCCTAGCACCGATCAATTAAAAAACATGAACAGTTCATCAGGGATGAAACTGTACCACAATCTTCGAATACAAAACAACTGCATAAGTCGGAAAGAGTCAGAGAACAACCTGAGAGGTATGGGTTTCTGATCTCACCTCATGTAGATATTAATCTTATTGAGGAAGATGGACCGACTACGTATGATGAAGTGATACAAGGTATCGACTCCTTTTATAGCAAAGTGCCATGAAGTCCGAAATGGATTCCATGTATACCAACCAAGTTTGGACACTGGTTGATGTACCAGAAGGTATTGTGCCTATTGGTAATATATAAGTCTTCAAGGAAGACAGACATAGATGGCAACATATATATGTATGTTGCTAGGCTTATACAGAAAGGTATCGTCATCAACAAAGTGTCGATTACGACGAAACTCTTTCACCTGTTGCCATGATTAAATCCATTCGGATAATGCTTGCTATTCCTGCATATTTCGTTTATGAAATATGACAGCTGGACGCCAAAATCACTTTCCTTAACGGAAACCTTTTGGAGGATGTTTATATACAACATCCGGACGGTTTTGTCGTGCCAAAACATGCAAACACGATTTGCAAGTTAAAACGATCCATTTATGGATTGAAACATGCATTGCTTTATTGGAACCAGCATTTTGATGTAATCATAATGGTATATGATTTAATTCAAAACGAAGATGATTCTTGTTTACATAAGAGGGTTAGTGGGAGTGCATTGACAATCTTTATCCTAAATATTGATGATGTATTGCTTCTTAGCAATGACATTCCCATACTAAAATCGGTGAAAGCTTGGCTTTCATGAAGAATTCTCCATGGAATACCTGGGAGAAGCAGGCTTTATTCTAGGAATAAAGATCTACTGGGATAGATCTAGAAAGCTGCTGATACTCTCTCAGTGTTCGTACGTTATGATATGTACGTGACCTGATGTCTCATATGCTTTGAGCATATGTAGACGCAATCAGACCAATCCAGATGATGGTCACTGGATTGATATAAAGAACATCCTTGAGTATCTTGGACGAACTAAGGATGCTTTCTGAGAATATGGGGAATGGAGAACTTGAGGTGACTGGATTCACCGTTGCAAGTTTCCAAACCGATAAAGATGACTGTAAGTCGCAATAAGGTACATAATTAGTTCGAACAATATAACAATGAGCTGGAAATCTTCCAAGCAAGATACTGTTACCGATTAAAAAACAAGAGCAGATCATTGATGTAGCTGAGGCAGCAAAAGAAACATTTTGGATCTATAAAATTTCTAATTGGATTTGGAGTAGTTCTGTTAGTAGCTGACCTGGGCTGCAGCACAGGCTAAGGAACCGCGGTCTCATCAACGATCTAAGTATGCACTTCAACTGTTTCATCTGATTCGTTAGATCATACGTCGTGGCGATGTGATGATCGAATAAATCGCATCAGACGATAACCTTGCAAATCCCTTGACGAAAGCTGTTTCTCAGCAGAAGTTTGAGTGACCCGTACATAGTTCAGGTGTTGGACAAATGAGTGATTGGCTATAGGCCAAGTGGGAGATTGTTGGACAATTATAACCCATAGAATCACTATTTGTACAGAACATGGTGTTGTACAAATTAACTATGTGACAAAGGAATTGCTCTTTTATCATTTGTAATTGGATTACCTGGATATATAAATGATAAAAGTCCATATGATTAGTACCAGGTTAATAAGATATGAGACAGTATTAATCCATAAAGGTTTAATTAATAAATATCCCTAGTCGTAGTATTATCTAGACTGAACATCGATAATGTGGAATAGGCTAGTTAACTTGTTCGCGTTATGGAAGCTTAACGACATAGTTCTCATATATTTAAGTATTGGATACTTATGCAAGTGTAATAGGAGATTCTGTTTACCGATGGAATGGAAACAGCTTCGCTCTGGATAGACCCATCGGAATCCCATTGGTAGTATGGCTATGTGTCTATGGGAATCCGAATCAGGGTAGGTGTATATGGTCTTAACCTGAGACTTGTATCGCTAATACTTGCGAAAATCAGTATACTTTGGTTTTGGTCGTCTGGGGCTTTAACAGGTTATGTGTACGCCTCTTCTGGGTATACTGAGAATCGTGGTGTATTGGGTGTGATGTCAAGATGGAAGTATAACTTCAGTCATATGGAGATGATGATCACGCAGGGATACAAAACTAGTACTCTATAGTGCTATAGCCATCGGGAAAGTATGACTAGGTCATGAATTTCTGATCATAAAGAGACTAGTTTCTAGTGATCCGATATATGCTTTGTACGGGGTAGACACAACTCCAGCCCAGGCCTAGCATGTGACATCCGATACTGGATCGTAATACGCAATACTATGTATACTACGCCTGACAAAGATCATGTATTCCTTAAAAGAATATTTCTGGAGAATTGGGAAGGCACGATACTTTGCTAGAACCCAACCATGTCTTGTAAATTGGTAAGAACGTGGTACTGGATACGCACGTGTTCAGATAGTCCAATAACTGTATTTAGTGCCAACATATCTAGGGATCTCTGGGTCGCATCCCAAAGATTCACCAATGATATTTGACTCGAACAAAATTAATCTGGGATTAATTATGAGAAAGAGAAAATTAATTTAGGATTAATTACGGTAAGAATTTATCTGGGATAAAATTCATGAAAAAGAGAGAAAACGATTAATTTGGAATTAATCGGTAAAATAAATTTAATAGTTAAATTGGATTTTACTATTTAATTTATTTAAATTGGGCTAAAATAATATATTAGATATATTAATTGAAATTGGATTTCAATTCGGAATTAAATTGGATTTTAATTCTAACAAACGAATTAATTTAGAATTAATTCGTAAGCGGCTTTCGTAATAATTTTGCTATGCATTATTATTTAATAAATTGGATTTAATTACGTCGCGACAGAAAATTCGTTTAGTCGGATTAAACGAACCCGAGCCCAAAGTGTGTTGTATAAGTCAACTTGAATTTTGAATTCATAGTGATGGAACCCACTCACTTACATCAACTAGTCTCTATTTGATGGAAGTTGTTGGGATAATAAATTGGATTTTGCTTACCCATCACACATACCAAGTCAAGATATATAACTAATGAATCTTTTGGAAATTATTCATTATTATTTTTATCTCTCTTTCTCTTTGGCCGAAAGGCAATTCTGGTCTTTGCTTGGACGTAAGGCAATTGGCCTTTTTCTTGGCAAATATTGCCCTTGATTGCTAATTGGCCGAATGGGCTTTTCTGACCAGGCAAAATTGCCTTTGTTGCTCATTTGGCCGAATTGCTTTATTTTCACGAAGGCCGATTGCTTCCTCTCTCCAGGCCGAATTGTTGCTTCTCTTGGAGGGCAAAATTCTGCCACTTTTGTTCTTGCTAGCACATAAATGAGTCAAGTAAATGTGATAGGGATACTCACCCTTGAGTTGGAATCAACAAAGAAAGCATGTAGCTTCCTCACATCCATGAAAAGTTTTGAAAGTCAAAGCCGATCAATGTAAGTTAATTCCGCAAACTTCTTGATTTATTCACACACTAATCACGCTTAGAGATCCTTGACATGTTCTAGGAACACTAACACTATCACCTCTCATTCTGATTGTATTTCTCTTCTCACCAATTCCCCTTAATCTAAATGAGGTTTCTTATAGTGTTATGTAATTGGGTACTTTGAATAATGTAAAGTGCTAGCGGGAGAGAGGAAGAGAAAGAGATTTGTTCTAGGAACAAATTGTATATATCCATCCACATATCATTATTAATTTTAATTGCGCCTTATTATGCTTTTAGAATGCATGTTTAAGAGTGTATGATGAGACCTAATCAAAGATAATAAATCGGTTGTCAATTTACAAAAATGCCCTCACATTTAATATTAAGTGTTTCCTTCCATTGAATGGTTCTCTCTCAAGATCCAAGATTGGCTTTGATTTATTGCCCAAAGTCAAGATCATTGTCTATCGCGGATGTGTTTGAACCATGAAATCTTTGTTAACATCGCATGTCTTGGGCAGTTGTGACTTGTTGGCCAAAGTCAAGGTCACTCATTTTCATTGATATGGATTACGAAGCTTTCCCACTGTCAATGGGTCGCGCTTAACTGGAATCATTAAGCTTGTTGAGCCAAAGCCAAGACTTAGTTGATTAAGAGGAAACAGGTTAGGAAATATATTGGATATATGTTTCGGACTTGGATGTCCACCTATCAGATCTAGGAATTGGATGGGATCCTATTGATCTTAGAGATCTACCTAGTTAAATTGTATACAGCTTGTTGGCCAAAGTCAAGGTTGTGTATTATTTAACGGGATCCTAGCCCACTAGGAAACTAGGTTTCCTGAGTACTCAACAGAGGGTTAAGGGCTCGCCGAAAATTAGTGGGAGGCTAGTATTAAATTTGCAATTTCGTTTAATACTCAATAATATGTGCGCTCTATTATTATTAATTATCGTTATTATATATATTAGTTGGACTAATATTATTTTATTGGTTTCTTTGAATAGTTAAACTGTACTTAACACTACTCCATATGTAGTTGGTTATATAGTTGGACTATAGTAACCATTGCATTTGAGTGTACCCGAAACATATGATTGGATAGTTGGACTATAGCAATCAAAATAGCTGGAAAGATTAGCGGTAGTGACATAATCATTGGGTGAAAATGTCTTTAACGGCATAAATTTTCTCGACTGGGAAATAAATCTCAGGATAGTCATGGGAGCTGAGAAGTACTCTATATAATAGAGAGACCTCTCGAGCCTGAGCACGGACTTGAGCGGCCAGTAGAGCATGAGCTTTGGAAGACTCATCGTGATGATAACTTTACTACTCAATCTGTTATGCTTGCTGCAATGACTGCTCAGTTTCATCGTCAGAACAAGGGATTGGATCTTTATTCGATGATGTTGAAATTGAAGTATCTTCATAGATCTAATCTTAGATCTCAGAAGTATGATTTGCAGAAGAAGCTCTTTCACTCTCGTATGTTAGAGGGTACATTTGTCGAACACTACGTGTCGCAGATGATTACTAACATCGAGCAGCTGGGTCAGCTGGGCATTACCTTCGAGGCCGAGACTTCCATAGATTTGATCTTACACTCTCTGCCCGATTACTGGGGCGGGTTCGTCATGAACTATAACATGATGAACCAAGAGAAAAATCTTGGAGATTTAATGGCTATGCTGAACGAGGCAGAGCCAGAGCTTCTGAAAGGCAAAAAGCGCGAGGTGCATCTTACTTCGACACCCAAGAAGGCCAAGGCTTGGCCGAAGGCTTCTGGAGGTGTGAAGAAAAAGAAGAAGAAGGGCAAGGCACAATCGTCACAGTCTTCTGGGAAGACAAATGACATATCTCAAGACGTCTACCTACATTATGGCAAACGGGGTCTTTGGAAACGTGACTACCGTAGGTACAAGGCAGACTTGAAGAAAGCGAAGGCGGGCAAGGCTCTGGCTTCATGTATGTTTGTTATTGAAATAAACATGTCCACTACTAGTTTTAAAAATTAGATTTTTGATACTGGATGTAGTACTCACATATGTACTGATGTGCAGGGTCTGCAGAATAGCAGGAGACTGGCTTCAGGGGAGATCGACCTGCATGTCAGAAATGGGACGAAAGTCACTGTTTTGGCCGTTGGCACCTATGTTTTGAACCTGCCCTCAGGGCATGTATTTACATTAGGAAACTATTATTTTGTACCTAGTTTGACTAGGAATATAATCTCTGTATCTAGTTTAACCCGATGCGAGTATACCTTTGTATTCAGGAACACTGGGTGTTTTGTTTATAAAGAAGATATTGAGATATGTACAGCAGATGTGAATAATGGTCTTTATATTTTGAATATAAACGAATCTCAAATATATAACATGACAAACAAAAAGCTCAAATTGAGTAAAACAAATGAGACTTATTTGTGGCATTGTCGTTTGGGACACATAAACAAAACTCGTATATCCACACTTTCCAAGAATGGATACTTGGACAGACTTGATGTCTGCGAATCTTATTTGTTAGGCAAAATGCCTAAAACACCTTTTAGTGGTAAATGTGTATGTGCTAGCGAGCTGTTAGCCCTCGTTCATAGTGACATATGAATACTTCGTAATCTTTACGGATGATGCATCGCGTTATGGTTATGTGTATCTTATGAAATTGACCGGCGTAAACACACACGTATAACGCAAGCGCACGTATCGTTCAAGTAGTATAAAAATATCGATCCCACGAGGACTTAATTCCTACTATTTTTATTAATTGTTGAATCTATTTATTTACATATATCTAATTAAATGAAGAAGAAAATGATTGTTTGATTGGTTGAAAGTGGTTTTACAAAATAAATAAATAAATAAAAAGACAAAAGAAAATACTAAGGAAAATAACAAAAGACACAAAGATCTAGGGTTGTGAATCATTCTAATATCATTTAAAAGATGAAGTGGGTATTTTATGTTTGTGTAATAAATCAGTTTACTAACCGGAACACTAAATTATGCAAAAGCCTCTGTCGATGGTCAAACGCAAATACCCAGTTTAACCAATTGAACCATATGTCTATGTCAACCAAATTATCTGATTCATTAAGTTTAAGTTCCAATTATGGCTACCCCCGCCCGACAGGTATATTCCTATCATGTAAGGAAATCTATTAAAGGGTTATCTATCCTCAAGGAAGATCGTGGGCTATTAAATCTAAGGCTGAAACCTAAAATCCCTATGTCTAGTTCATTTTAGATTTACCACATCAATCTTATTGGTGATCAGACAACAAGAAGCATTAAGCTTAAGACTTAATAAGTAAACCTTTAAATTACCCAAACTATAAAATAACCCCTTATAAACCGGTGATATTAGAATTCATCACAACCCCAGATAACTAACACATAACTAGGGCTAGTAACAACTTAAAAGTAAAATACATAAAGTAAAATACTGAAAAGTAACAGACATAAAGTAAAACTGAAAAGTAAAATAAAATAAAATGCTAAGGTAAAAGGAATTACTTTTACTACTACTAATTTAGATATCTCCCATAAAATAATATATAAACTTGTGATAATAATACCAACCGGCCATATAGGCGGTATCCTGATTAAGTCAAATTAAGTCCAACCAGCCATAAAGGCGGAACCAAAATTAAATTGCCAACCGACCAATCTGGCGGTATTCTTTATTAGTCAGTTTTAAACCAGATTAAAATGAATTACCAACCGACCAATCTGGCGGTATCCTTTTTAAGTCAATATTTTAAATAGTGAATATATTATTTTTAAGGGAGATTAATCTAAATAGTAACAGTAAAAGAATTACCTTTCACCCTAGCTGGAGAAGTTACCTCCTCATGGTAAATAGTAAAAACTGTAAAAAGTAAAAAGTAAAAATTAAATTACTATTATTACAAAACGTAATTAAAATTATTTACAAAACTAAAAACTAAAAATAAAAAAAAAAACTAAAAACTAAAGAATCTAGAGAGAGAAACTCTCTCTTTAGAAGGAATTGAAGAGAGAGGAAGGTGCACTGAATTATGAAATTTCGCGCTGAATTTATAGAAAAATTTGGTTCCAGCGTCGCGACGCCAGGTCCTCAGCGTTGCGACGCCGGATTTGTCGACGTGGCACGCTCTGGTTTGCTGGTTTGAAGATTCTGGATAAGATGATATAGTGACACGTGGCAGAGTGGTTGGGCTTCAATTATTGTGACACGTGGCGGCTTCTGATTGGTCGCTGAGATTCTTATCCGTCACGTGTCAGATAAGGATAGGATACTCAATTATTGATGCTGACGTGGCGCTGACGTGGCGGTGACGTGGCGACACGTGGGAAAGAGACTATCGGCACCATAGAATTGCGACACGTGTCGACACGTGTCACGCTGTGATTGGCTGATGCTGACGTGGTAAGTTGACTTGGTTGACCTTGTGACGTGGCGGATGACGTGGCGTGGCACATGGCGAAGTTGACTTTTTGACCGATGACATGGCTGATGACGAGGCGACACGTGTCAACTCTGAGTGTCGGCAGCATATGATGATGATACGTGGCACGGCGCACGTTAGCAGGTCGGCTGTGATGGTGACACGTGGCACGGCGCATTTTAGCAAAGTCAAACTTTTCTCAGATTCTGATTTGTGGACCCGGCGCACGTTAGCACTGGTCGGCGCATTTTAGACCTCGCGACGCGGAAGGCTGGGCGTCGCGAGGCGCAAAAGACCAAAATATCCCTGTTGACGCATTTTTGTCCGTTTTTGCCCCAAATTGCCTCCAATGCTTTCCAAACTTTATTTTATCTACAAAATAACACAAAACATATCAAAACGTTCACAAAACTCAAGAAACTATACAAAATATTAGGTTAAATGAGTGGGATCTAGTGATATAAATACCACTCATCAGAAATACAAGTCAGAAACTTTTGAGAAATTCAAAGAGTTTCGATACTAAGTAGAAAAACAGACCGGCAAAAGTATTAAAACATTGTGGTCGGACCGTGGTGGAGAATACTTGATCACTGAGTTTTAAGATTACTTGAAAGAATATGGTATTCTTTTACAGTGGACTCCTTCCGGAACACCTCAATTGAACGGTGTGTCTGAACGGAGAAACCGAGCTTTGTTGGACATGATAAAGTCAATGATGAGTCGTACAGAGCTACCAATTTCCTTCTAGGGATACACATTAAACAGTGTAATACTTATTTTGAATAAGGTTCCGTCAAAGTCTGTTGAAGAGAATCCATATGAGATATGAACAGGAAAGAAACCGGATTTCTCATTCCTGAAGATTTGGAGATGCTGGGCATATGTTAAACGTTTGGATGGTACTAAACTAGAACCCAAATCGGATAAGTGCCTATTTATAGGTTATCCTAAGGAAACTAAATGATATTATTTCTACAACCCACAAGAGAATAAAATATTTGTTGCTCTTCATGTAGTTTTCCTAGAAAAGGAATTCATAAATGCAGTGATAAGTGGGAGGAAGGTAGAACTCGATGAAAATCGGAGTGATACTGTTCCTAGCACCCACCCCCTCACGGAACATGTACAGTCCATCAGGGATGAGACTGTTCCATAATATTCTAATTCACAAGAACCGCGTAAGTCAGAAAGAGTCAGAAAATAACCTGAGAGGTATTAGTTTCTAATCTCACCTCATGTAGACATTAATCTTATTGAGGAAGATGAACCGGCTACGTATGAGGAAGCGATACAAGGTATCGACTCCACTTTATGGCAAGAAGCCATGAAGTCTGAAATGGATTCCATGTATACCAACCAAATTTGCACACTGGCTGATGTACCAAAAGGCATTACGCCTATTTGTAGTAAATGGGTCTTAAAAAAGAAGACAGACATGGAAGGCAACATACAAACATATAAGGTAGGCTTGTAGCTAAAGGTTATCATCAACGACATGGTGTCGATTACGATGAGACTGTTTCACCTGTTTCCATGATTAAATCCATTCGGATAATGATTGCTATTGCTGCATATTTCGATTATGAAATATGGCAGATGGATTTCAAAACAGCTTTCCTTAATGGAAACCTTTTCGAGGATGTTTATATGCAACAACCTAATGGTTTTGTCGTACCAAAATATGCAAACAAAGTTTGCAAGTTAAACCGATCCATTTATGGATTAAAGTAAGCATCGCGTTCTTGGAACCAACGTTTTGATGAGATCATAAAAGAATATGGTTTCATTCAAATCAAAGATGATTCTTGTGTATATAAGAAGGTTAGTGGGAGCACACTAACATTCATTTTCCTATACGTTGATGATGTATTGCTTCTTGAAAATGACATTCCCATGCTACAATCGGTGAAAGCTTGGCTTTCATTAAAATTATCCATGAAAGACCTGGGAGAGGCAGCCTTTATTCTAGGAATAAGAATCTACCGGGATAGATCTAAAAAGCTGCTGGCACTCTCCCAGAGCTCGTACATTGACAAAGTGTTGAAGAGATTCAACATGGATCAGTCCAAGAGGGGGCTGCTTCCGGTGTCACATGGCGTCTCTCTATCGAAGGATATGTGTCCTAAAACTCAAGATGAGAGAGATGCAATGATTCGGATCCCGTATGCTTAGCAGTCGGATCGATCATGTACGTTATGATATGTACGCGACCTGATGTCTTGTATACTTTGAGCATGTGCAGTCGCTATCAGGCCGATCCAGGTGATAGTCACTGGATTGCTGTAAAGAAAATCCTTAAGTAACTTATATGAACTAAAGATGCTTTCATAGTCTATGGGAAGGAGAACTTGAGGTGACTGGGTTCGCCGATGCAAGTTTCCAAACCGACAAAGATGACTGTAAGTCACAATTAGGGTACATATTTTGTTTTAACAACGGAGCAATGAGCTAGAAATATTCCAAGCAAGAGACTGATACCGATTCAACAATAGAAGCAGAATATATTACTGCAGCTGAGGCAGCAAAAAAAAACAGTTTGGATCCGTAAATTCCTAATTAGATTAGGAGTAGTTCCGTTAGCAGCTGAGACCGTACTTTGTATTGTGATAATAATGGGGCTATCGCATAGGCTAAGGAACCACAGTCTCATCAATGATCCAAGCATGTACTTCGACGATTTCATCTGAATCGTGAGATCATACATCGTGGTGATGTGAAGATCGAGAAGATCGCATCATATGATAACATTGCAGATCCGCTGATGAAAGTTGTATCTCAGTAAAAGTTTGAGCGACATGTACATAGATCAGGTGTTAGATACTTGAGTGATGGGGTGGCATTGTAATATGGCAACTGCTCTCCTCCTCCTACATTTCTGTTAGGTTATGGCTGGGGTGTAGATAAGGCGGCACTGTAAGATGGGAACTGCTCTGCTGGTACCGGGCAGTCTCTCTTCAAATAACCAATATGCCCACACCGATAACAATCTCTACTCCCAGATCTATAAGTCCCGCTATGTGCTTGTCCACAAGTTGAACATTGTGGTAGGGTTCACCCAGACTGGGCTACTGAGGGAGAGGAAACTGCATGAGAAGTGACACTCTGAGCCGGCCTACGATCCTGACCCCTTAAACTGAACCAATATCTCTACGTACCGTAGGCGGAGCTGACATCTGCAGCTGTCTACTAAGGCCACTCTACTGAGGCCTAGTTCTCTCTTCCGATCTAGATTTCTTCCAGGACTTCCTCTCTGTTTGTCTCTATTTGACCTATGCTTCAAACCGTAAAGCAACATCTAGTACTTGGGTATAGGTAGTTGTCTCTATGAAATGAATGGAGCGGAATAAATAATCTCGAAGCCCATTCACAAACCTTTTCACCTTCATTTCTTTGTACTGATCAGATATGGAGCATAGTGAGACAATCGTGTGAACCGTATATCATACTCAGAAACTATCATCTGCTCGCCTTGTATCAACTGTTCAAACTCACGGGCTCTGGCATTCCTGATACTCTACGAAAAAAATCTAGACTGAAAAGCCGTACTAAACTCAGCCCATGCCAGAGGAGGGGCATCTCGTTTCCGACCATCTCGAAAGGACATAAACCATGTGTTGACGACATCTCTCAACTGAAAACTGACTAACTCCACTGCCCTATCCGCAGAACATCCCAAAACCGTGCATATTCGATCTGATTTCTCAATGAATCCACAAGGGTCAAGGGAGGTCTCCACTCCCAAAAATTTGGGAGGATGAAGCTTCCGTAAATCGTGTAAAGATACCAGTAGTACTTGCCATTGCATGACCTGAACCATTTCTGGAGGTGCCTAATGTGGCACAACAGAATGTCCGGTTTGGAATGTAGTATGGTCTGGTATATTTGGAGAATCTACTGTTTAGTGAGCCATAGATACTCCTACTGGTGGTGGTGGTACATGAACGGTGGGTTCTGCAGCACTTTGCTCTGGGCCTGGTTGCTGCGGCTGACGAGTAATCAATTGGGCTAAAGCTGCTACTGACTCTTGACTCTGTTGCAAACCCACAACTACTAGGTCATTGGGCTGGACCACTGGCGCAGCTCTACCTTCCCCCATAATACTCTCATGAATTGACTCCACTCCTTGCCCCCTATCTGGCTCAGGGGGAGGTATTACCGATCTCTAGTCCATATTTATACCTTGCGGCGTCCTACCACGCCTGGGTTCTGTTGGAAAAAAATAACCAAGCCCCAAGATCAACAAGAGCAAACAAAATATATATAAATGAATGAACAATATTGAAGTATGGCGGAATCATACTCACAAAAATCGGAATGCGGATGCGTTGATGAAATGAAAACTTCTCCTTTGTGCAGTGATGAATTCGGCCAAGGTGGAAAGTGCAGCTCCAAGCTTTGTTGGATCCTCCAAAGCTCAAGGATTAGTTTCCCATAACACCTTTGTATGATCCCTTGAAGGTGCTAGCCTTTGTTGTGATTTTGAATGCACAACTTCTTCAAATCTTGCCACAAAAATTGAAGAAATGGAGAGCCCAAAACTGCATGTAGTTTCGGCAATGTGAGAGAGAGAGGAGTTCAATGATTTTTGTTACAAAAAATCAATTTATATTTATGCCATAATATTTATTAAATTAATAATAAACTTATGACACAAATCATGCAATGGCTTAGAGTGTCAAACACTCAAACTCCATGCAAAACCATTGAGTGTATTGTACACTATCACCATGCAATGTATTAACAATTAAATAACACATAAAATGACATGTGTCATGTGGGCCCCACACGTTTCCAAATGAAAGTGGGCCCACGCACACTCACGCGTTCGGGTTCGATATTTCCGAAATACCGAACTTACGTCGCGACGTTAATTAAATCGAATTTAAATAAATAATTGCGCCTAGCGAAATTATTATTTACGTCGCTAACGAATTAATTCTAAATTAACTCGTTTGCCCGAATTAAAATCTAATTTTAATTTCGCGTCGAAATCGAATTTCGATTATTATATCGAATATAATAATTTTACGATTAATTCCAATTAATCGTTCTCTCTCTTTGTATAGTACTTTATCCAAGATAAAGTCTCTCCGTAATTAATCCAAGATTAATTGAGTTTGAATCATACGTCATTGGTGAATCTTCGGGAAGCGACCCAAGAGATCTCCGGATATGTTGGCAGTAAATACGGTCGTCGGATTATCCGAACACGTACGTACCTCGTACTACGTTTTTACCGATTCACAAGACAAGGTTGGCTTCTAGCAAAGCGCCATGCCTACCCAATTCTCCAGAAATATTCTTATAGGAATATAAGATCTATATCAAGCGTAGTATACCGTAGTATTGCGTATATCGAACCAGTATCGGATGATCACATGTTAGGCCTGGGGCTGGAAATGTGTCTGCCCCGTACGAAACATATATCGGACATCAAGCAACTAGTCTCTTTAAATCGGACAATCCTGACCTGGTCATATTGTCCCGACGGTTGCAACCTTTTATAGAGTACTAGTTCTGTGTCCTGCGTGATCATCACCTCCATATGTCTGAAGTGATACTTCCATCTCGACATCACATCCAGTACACTACGATTCTCGATAAACCCAGAAGAGGTGTACACAGAACCGGTTAAGGTCCCCAACCACCAAAACCAAAGTTTACCGATTGTCGCAAGTACTAGCGATGCAAGTCTCAGGTTAAGACCATATACACCTACCCTGATGCGGCCTCCCATAGACACGCAGACATACTACCAATGGGATTCCGCGGGGTCTATCCAGAGCGAAGCTGTTTTCCGTACCATCGGTAAAACACAACCTCCTATCGCACTTGCATAAGTATCCAATACTTAAATATATGAGAACTATGCCGTTGTGCCCTCACAACGTGCACAAGCGCAATACTAGTCTATTCCGCATTATCGATGTCCGATCTCGATAATACTCCGACTAGGGATATTTAATGATTAAACCTTTATGGATTGATACTGTCTCATATCATCTCAATCCGGTATTAATCATATGGACTTTCGCCATTTATATATCAAAGTAAATAATATTACAAAACGGCAAAAGGCAATTTCATTATCACATAGTTAATTTTGTACAATAATACAATATCATTTACAAACAGTGACGCTATGGGACATAATGTCTAACAGGTTCTACCTCTGACTTCAGTTCTTCCAATGGGTGGCATGAATATCTAAGAAATTAAGAGAGAAAAAGAAATGGTCAATTAGACGTAAAGAAATTGTAAATGATTAGAATGAGAAAAGCCTCGAGACAAGGTTACTAGAGTGAGAAGCCACTTATATATAGTAGTACCCCGAGTATACCACATATACAAGCCACAACTACTCCCTCACTGCAGTCACAAACTCACTAGACCATGCTCTAATACCATCTTTGTAACATCCTCAATACGGGAATGTTACCAGTAAGCAACAGATCCCACTGTCGCCTAAGCCTCTAACTCATGTACTAGAATATTTACTCTGATCTTAATGATATACAATGCTTACTCAATCACACATGTAACTTAATAACTTAATTAAACTTAAATACTAGATCATGGAATCGAGCGTATGCATATATACATGTTTGAAAATATTTATAATGTGTACACAACATCAAGTACAAGTCAATGATACATCAAAACGACATCCAAAAACTATATTCTATATGAACATAGATCTGGTAAGGTGGACTCGGTGACTAGTGACTGCAGTGTAACACTTTTCCTAGAACTGGGTCTCCAAAAGCAGTACACGGCTCACCAAAAGAAGAATCCTGCAACAAAACTGGGAAGTGGTGAGGGTGAGTCCAGAGGATCTTAGTGAGTGGAGCTACAAAATAAGAAACTGAATCAGAACATCTATATGAAATCATTTATAGTTAAAGTGTTTCTGAAAACTTTCTTTGGAAACTTGTTATTTTATGTTAAACTGGATAAAACCTTTTTCTGAAAACTTTATGTGAAAAACATCTTTGGTACTATAGGAAAACTTGACGCATGGGGGCGTTATGTATCCCCATCCCCCCAAACGCCCAACTAGAGCCAGAAGTCCAAATCTATGACTTTGGGGCGTTACGTATCACCGTCCCCCAAAGCATGCCACTCATGTCCCTAAAACTAGTGGACTTGGGCCGTTACGTATCGCCGTCCCCTAAGTTACTGAACTAGAGCGGATAGTGCTGATCCATGCTACTACCTGACCCTGATACTATGGTCTAGGGACGTTACGTATCACCGTCCCCCTAGCCTTGAACTACATGTGCACACGGTCTCTATCCGTCAATTCCATAAGTAAGTGCTGAGGTTGGTTTTTCCCCCATGCCTCGAAAACATAAAAAGTAATGCTTTTAAACTTTAATCTCACTCAATAAGTAACTGATAATTAAATAAGGCTAACGCCCTAAAACTTTAAAAATAACTCTGAAACAGTAACAATTGTATACAAATCATCTTTGAAAGGAAAAGCATCCACTTACAGATTTGACGTCCAGTCAAGTTCTCTTCATGTCGCTGGGGGCGAACGCGGCTCCTGATAAATATATATATAGAATACACTGAGTTAGAATTATGAGTTATAAAATACGGTTCGAAATCATATAAATTCCTTAATCTATTTGGATTACCCCCTTAGAACATTTCAATTCCTTAGATGAAATGTAAAATAAAATTCAGACTCTTGGTTACTCGTCGTATCTTCTAAAAAAAATTTGGTTTTTAAGTGTCGCGTCGCGACGCCGGTCCCCTTCACATCGTGACGCGCCCGTGCAAATCATATGCATGTTTCTGCCTTGATCGCGTCGCGACGCGCCTGTATAAAATAGATGCACCCCTCTGCCTCGTCTACGTCACGATGCGAGCTTGGTGCGTCGCGATGTGACGCCGATTCCATGGGCAGATTTCATTCTTGCATGGTTAGTTCCCAAATCCATTTCATTTCCACACAACAACTGTAAAACATCAATTAACATCACATAACACTCCCAAACATCTCATCTTCACCCAAAATTTATCACCATTCCTACTTCTTCAATTAAAGAAAACAAGACATGAAACATTCCACATGCATCAACTCCTTCATAGAAAATCACCAAAACTACATCCTTATCGAATCAACAACACACCACAATCATCTAATTACCAAAATTCAAATCATTCAAATTTGGGTCAAGAACCCTTACCTTAGTTCAATATCTTTCTTCCTTAACAATGCACCAAGAACCTCCTTTATCTTCTTTTAGGGTTTAGCTTGAATGGATTACTTTGTTTAGCTTCAAATTTTAACAAGAAAATTACAAACTTCCCTTCATTATCTCCCTCATCTCACGATAAGCCAAGAAAAAAATGAAAAATTATTTTGCCCTTTCATATTTTATCATTTACTTAACTCATTTTTCTAGAAAAATCTGGGTATTGGAATTGTTGGGCTTGCGCTTCTTTATTTCCTTCTTTCTATTTTGAATTGTGCCAAATGAGAAAATAAAGGAAAAATTGGCTTAAAGTAGAGTAAATGTTTGTTGTTTCTAGTCAATTCCGTAAATTATTTACAGGCCCGGAAAAGAAAACACCATGTGTCCTAGCCGAACAAAAATATTTGGGTTTGTTACATTAAACCCATAGGTGTTCCTAGTGGACGAGTTGTAGTCTCGTGAGGGCTTACAACGATGATACCCACAAACGTCAATCAAACACACAAAACTAGTTAGTGACTAAACATGTGAAATTCTTATCCAACTTAATAGTTTTTTTCTTCTTTCTAAATTACCAAATAAGTAAATTCTCCGATTATTTTTACAATTCTCCATATACACAACCAACAAGGTATTAATCAAATCATTGTGCCTACAATATTCATAAGTGTATTTGAAAAGAGAGTAATATTTTTATCATAAAGTTATATCATAATTCACACCTTTTTAGCAATGGATTTATTTTTTAATATCTTCAATTCATGTAGTGAGCTTTGGGCCAGTGACTCCCAAACCAGTTGGCTTTAGGGCACTAGGTGTTAAGACACCCCTACGGACTTAATTACTCGGATCTCATATGTTTAAAGGTTCAACCATTTGACCCAAACAATCTCTGCTTACTGAGGCAAGACATTCGGTTACTAAGTAGAAACTTTATTATTATTAACTCAAGATTTTACCGTTTGACGCGAACAATCTCTGCTTACTGAAGCAATAAGCCTGGTTACTAAGTAAAATCATGGTTAATTATTTATATACACATTTTTTTTTTGCTTTCAGATGTATCATCCAATAAACTAGAGCACTGAATATTACAAACTTTTCACTTACAACTCATGTCTGTATGTTACCAAGCATGTTGATAAGATCCAGATTTATCTGACGTTTCTTACCACGATCATTATTAGACCGGTTTATCTTGGAAATGATAAGATCAATTTGTGGTTTAAAGGTTAAGATTTGGTCAATTAAATCATTGGCTGTTCTGGCAGTGAAGAGGATATCTTTTATTGGTTTTGACAGGAATCCATTTCTCCGGGCATCTTCAAGAAACACAAAAAGAATGTCAACAAATCCATCAATATTAAACAGTCCAATTCTTTTCTGGTGTATGTTCAAGTTTGCCCAAGATAATATTGTGAAAATTTCCTCCATCGTGCCCAAGCCATCTGGCAAAGCAATAAAAGCATCAGCACGGCTAATCATTTCAACAATTCGTTCGGACGTACCTGACACGATGCATTCCTCTCCATTTGATTGTTCAATAAGATTCGCCTCCGCAAAAGGTTTTGGGATGATTCCCAAAACTTGACTATCTCTTTCCTGTACAGCCCTTTAAACGTACCCCATTAGTCAAAGATTGCCACTGCCATATACTAAGTGCATATTTCTTTCAGCCATGACTCTTCCCAATTCTTGTGATGCCTCAGCAAATTCTGGTTTAGAACCAGAGCTAGTACCGCAAAACACACAGATGTTAACAACTCGTCTTCTTGAAATTACTTCCATTTTTTAATATATATTTCTTTCACAAATCTGGATGTCTACAAGAGTGCAATGATGAGATGGATTTATAGATCATGAAAAGGGTGATTAATAATAGCACTAGTACCTGTCAAATGACAATTATTAGCTAAACAGTAAAAATTATTATGAAAGTCAAATAGTGTGGATTCTGTCGGCGAAAATAAAAGAAAATAACAAAATAAATCATAATTATTAGTTTAAAGACAAAGATATAATAATATGTACATGTAGTAACAGCTTGAATAACATCTATGCATCAGAGACAAGCTTCCCATCCAATTTTCTTATAAATTGGCAAACAAGGTCTTTTAAAGTCTGATTCTCGAGACTTAATTGTTGTCTTTCTCTTTGAAAATGTGTATGTAACATGCAAATTACATGATACACATATCCATTGGGATGCGTCTCAAGAGTCAATGATATATTATCTAAAGACTCATTACTTATGCCATCCCTAATGAATTTTATTTTATCTTCACGGTTAGTAGACACCATTCCTAAAGAACGACAACGAGTATTACATGTAGAGCGTACACATTTATAGCAAACACCTAATCTTTTCTTAGTATAGGTGTTTTTTCCTAAACCACGCAAAAATGAAATAAAAGAGTCAGATGACTCACCTGCCAATCAGACTCGTGCTTCAATTATCCAACATATATCACTAGGAATAACTTTGATCATCAAAAGTCTCATCCTTTCAATGCATGCTTTGTAGACTTTTATCAGAGAATTTTGAGGGAGAGAAGGAAAACGTTTGTGAAGATTTGCGAGAACGTCTTCCATCCTGTTTGTGACTTTACCTACAAAATTTAAACACACAAAAATAAAACACAGCAAATCTCAATATTTACACAAATTGCATGGGTTGCCTCCCTACTAGCACTAAGTTTAACGTCTTTAGCTAGACATGACTGCCCGAACGTTAGGCTGGATTTGCAAGTGTGAGACTTTCTTTTTGTCGCTCAAATGATTTTCCCCAGTAGTGCTTGACACGTTGGCTGTTAACTTTGAATGCATCATTGGAGTTGGGGTCATGTAGCTCAACAGCTCCGTATGGTAAAACATGGGTGATTTTAAATGGACCTGACCACCTTGATTTGAGCTTCCCATGGAAAAGTTTCAACCTTGAGTTGTATAACAAAACCCACTGCCCCGGTTCGAGTTGTCTTCGCACTATTTTTTGATCATGCCACTTCTTGGTATTTTCTTTGTACAGTTTGGCATTCTCATAAGTAGGTAGGTGAAATTCATCTAATTCGTTCAGTTGGTGGAGCCGTTTCTCTTATGCTGCTTGTAGATCAAGATTTAACTTCTTCAGCGCCCAATACGCTTTATGTTTAAGCTCCACATGTAGATGGCATACTTTCCCAAACACCATTCGATATGGGGACATACCAATAGATGTCTTGTAAGCTATCTGCTAGGCCCATAATGCGTCATCCAATTTTATAGACTAGTCACTCCTTGTTGATCCAACGGTTCTCTCTAAGATTCTTTTGATCTCTCTGTTTGAAACTTCAACCTGCCCACTTGATTGCGGATGGTAAGCAGTGGCAACTTTATAAGTAACTCTGTATTTGGATAGGAGTGCATTGAAGTATCTGTTGCAGAAGTGTGTGCCACCATCACTGATGATTGCCCGAGGTGTTCCGAAGTGAGTGAAAATATTATATTTAAGGAATTTTATCACCACTTTTGAATCATTTGATGGTAGTGTTGTTGCTTCAACCCATTTGGAGACGTAGTCTACTGCAACCAAAATGTAAAGGTTTCCAGATGATGGAACAAAGGGTCCCATAAAATCAATCCCCTATGCATCAAATATCTCAACTTCGAGAATGCTTTGAAGAGGTCATTCATTTCTCCTCGAAATATTTCCCGTTCTCTGGCACCTGTCACATTGAAGAACGAATAAGTGAGCATCTTTAAACAAGATAGGCCAAAATAAACCTGATTGTAAGACTTTGGATGCAGTTTTATCTCCGCTGAAGTGTCCGCCGTATGGTGATGAATGACAATGCTGCAGGACACTATTAACCTCCTCTTGTGGAACACAACGCCTCAATAATTGATCAGCATAAAGTTTGAACATGTACGGTTCATCCCATACATAATGCTTGACTTCTTTGAAAATTTTCTTCCGTTGCTGATGTGTCCATTCCAATGGCCATTTCCCCGATACTATGTAGTTTACATAGTCAGCATACCATGGGATTTCCTACTACTTGAAGGTAAACAACTATTCATCTTGAAAAGTTTCTTTGATTGTCAGTTCATTGCCAGATGTTCCTCTATTTTTAAGCCTTGATAAGTGATCTGCCACTTGATTTTCTGTCTCTTTCTTATCTCGGATCTCCATGTCAAATTCTTGTAGTAGAAGCACCCAACGGATCAATCTAGGCTTGGCATCTTTCTTTGCGATCAGGTATTTGATTGCTGAATGATATGTGTAGACCAGCACTTTGGGACCCAATAAATAGGAGCAGAATTTATCAAAAGTAAGCCCAAGTGCGAGCAACTCCTTTTTAGTTGTTGTGTAGTCGAGTTGTGCTTCATTCAAAGTTTTGTTGGCGTAGTAGATGGTGTGAAATTTTTTTCTTTGAGTTATCCCAAAACTGCACCTACAGCAAAATCACTAGCATCGCACATCACTTCAATTGGAAGCGTCCAATCTGGTGCTACTATGATGGGGGCATAGACCAATTTCTATTTCAAAATTTCGAAAGCATGGTGGCATTCTTTGGTGAAGTGGAAAGGCACATCTCTCTCCAGCAGATTGCACAGAGGTTTAGCAATCTTGGAGAAGTCTTTGATAAATCTCCTGTAGAATCTTGCATGCCCGAGAAAACTTTGAATCCTTTTTACGGATGATAGTGGATGACCGGCGTAATCACACACGTATAACGCAAGGGCACATATCGTTCAAGTACTATAAAAATATGGATCCCACGAGGACTTAATTCCTACTGTTGTTATTAATTATTGATACTATTTATTTACAAGTATCTAATTAAGGGAGAAGAGAATGATTGATTTTGGTTGGTTGAATGTGTATTTCCTTAAATAAAATAAACAAAAGAAAATACTAAGAAAAATAAATAAAAGATACAAAGATCTAGGGTTGTGATTCCAAACAATATTATCCTAAAGATGAATTGATTCTCTTATATATATATAATAAGTCAGTTTGCGAACCTGGAACACGAAGATATGCAAAAGCCTCTGTCGATGGTCAGACGCAAATATCCAAATAACCCAATTAATCATATGTCTATGTTAACCAAGTTACCTGAATTCATTAAGTTCAAGTTCCAAAAGTGGCTACCCCCGCCCGACAGGTATATCTCTATCATGTAAGGAAATCTATTAAAGAGTTATATATCCTCAAGGAAGATCGTGGGCTATTAAATCTAAGGATGAAACATAAAATCCCTTCGTCAAGTTCATTTTATGTTTACCAAATCAATCTTATTAATGGCCAATTAACAAGAAGCATTAAGCTTAAGACTCAATAAACAAACTAAAGAATTGCCCATAAAAAGAAAATCAATTATTAAGTGTGTGGATATTGTGTTTCATCACTTCCCTACAATAAAAATAAAATGCCGAAAGTTGGGGATCCACCTTTACTATTTCTAATTTAGAAATATATCTTACTATAATATAGAATTTATCAGTGATATTACCAACCAGCCATATATGCGGTATCCTCATTAAGTCAGATTTTAATTAGGTCCGACCGACCATAAAGGCGGTATCATTATTTGTCCATAAACCAGCCATATAGGCAGTAATCATATGTCACATAAAGACCAGCCATATAGGTGATGTCACATTATGTCAAATAAATAAAACCAGTCATTAAGGCGGTATAACCTTTTATGTTAAATTATAATTTCCATATTATAATTAAGGGAGATTAATCTAAACTAAAATAATAAAAGCTTCACCCTTCCCCCAGCGAAAAATTAACTACAAAACATAAAAGTAAATAAAATAAAATAAACTACTACTATTACTGAAAATAAAAAATGCATAAATTAAATACTGAAAATAAATACAAATAAGATGCAATCGTTAAATTCCTTACCAAAATTAAATAATTCAAAAGGAAATAAACAAAAATTAACTTGTTCCGAAATAGGTTTGAGATACATATCAGGAGTGGAAACTCCTTACATAGCTATCTCTCACCAATTTCACCTGATTAATCAAGTTAAAAACACAAAAACACAAAATATTTTTTGTAAAATTTTTCAAATTTTTTGAATTTTTTCGAAAATTTTGGACTAAAAATAAAAACACATACAAAAATAAGATACTATTAACTATTCCCTCCCCCAAACCTAAATAAGACATTGTCCCCAATGTCTTAAACAGTAGAAGAAGAGTTTAGAAGATAGTACCTGGTTAGCTGAATTACAACATGAAAATTAAAGGTTAAGATCCAGATTTATCCTACGCCTCTTACCACGATCGTTCTCGGACCAATTTATCTTTGAAATGATAAGGTCAATTTGTGGTTCAAAGGCTAAGATTTGGTCAATTAAATCTTGGGCAGTTCTAGCAGTGAAGAGGAGTTCTTTCACAGGTTTTGAAACGAACCCATTTCTCCGGACATCATCAAGAAACACACAAAGAAAATCAAAAAATCCATCAACGTTGTACAGTCCAAGCGGTTTATGGTGTATGTTCAAGTTCGCCCATGATAATACTGTAAAAATTTCCTCCATTGTGCCCAAGCCACCTGGAAAAGCAATAAAAGCATCAGCACGATTAATCATTTCTACTAGTCGTTCAGACATACCTGGCACGATCAGTTCCTCTCTGTTTGATGATCCAATAAGATTCACCTCCGCCAAGGGTTTTGGGATGATTCCCAAAACTTGACTGCCTCCTTCCTGTACGGCCTTTGAAACGATCCCCATAAGTCCAAGATTGCCACCGCCATATACTAGGTGCATATTCCTTGCAGCAATAACTCGACCCAATTCATGTGCTGCCTCTACGTATTGTGGCTTAGTACCAACACTAGTACCACAAAACACACAAATGTACTCAACTCGTCTTCTTGAAGTGGCTTCCATTTTTTTTTTTGTATTTCTTTCTCAAACCTGGATGCCTTCAAAAGTGCAATGACGGGCTGAATTTATAGTTCCTGAAAAAGGGTGAGTAATAATAGCACTAGTATCTTCCAAAGGACGATTGTTAGCTAAATAAAATAAATCGTGAAAAGTAAAAAAGTATGGATTTTGTTGGCGAAAATAAAGATAATTACAACGGAAAGAAAAACCAAAACAATTATTAAGTAGCAGAATTGTGTACACAATACGCCACTCGCTAGTATAAATTCAATAGGATGCGTCTCAAGAATCCATTCTTTACTCAGCCATCACTAATGAATTAGCTCTCGTCTCTGTGATTGCCAAACACCATTCCTTCTTAAATGCTCCGTTTGGGCTTTTCCCTGAAAAACTAACACACAAAATAAAAAAATCTACAACATGTATACACAAAATATAAAAATAGACATTAAAATAAATTGCATGGGTTGCCTCCCTACTAGCGCTAAATTTTTCATCTTCAGCTAGACGTGACTGAAATCCATCTGTTATGGAGGTTTCAGCGTGGTTTTGGACTTCCGATTAAAGACAATCCCATGAGCATTGCTTTTGAAGGGTCTCTTCCAACGGTAAAGTGGCAAAAAGAATTTTGTCCCATTCAGTGCTTGTGCCACCTTTTTATTCTTTGTCACTTCAGTGGTTCCTGAAAAGAAAGAAACAAAATCAGAAGGTCTCGTATGGTGCTTGACTTGGAATGGGAGTTCCATTCTGTCAAGCTTATGGGCGATATGTGTAATTTTTTACTCCCCAAAACAGTGATGTTTCTCTTGAATGCTCAAATTCTTTAAATTGCTCCTCCATTTGCTCTACTTCTTGCTCCACCTTTTCTTCCCAGATGTATTCTAAAATTTCCGCATTCAGTTCTTCATCTGTAATCTGAGAAATGCATGCTCCATAAGTATCAACCTGAAGATGTAAAGAGATGTAAGATTTTAGCTCTTCATCCTCTGATGTGACTAGCTCAAGTAGCTCTTCTTCAAAAATTTATGCAATGCAAGCTCTAAGATCTTCATTTTGAAGATACAGAATTTCATCCTCAATTTTGTTGGCACAAACTGCTCTGTGTCTTCATCCTCATCAGAGTCCGAATAATAAAAATAAAATCGAGACTTTACTGGTTTGGGTTCCTGAACTGATACCTCAGATTTCTGATACTGGTCAGTCTCGTCTCTACTAAATTGTCATCGTGAAATGTTTGGTACTCGAAGGCTTCATCAATGTCATTTGAAAATGCTCCTTGTGGTATGTAGCTCTAGTTTTCTGTTAATTGTCTCATTTTATCAGTCAGTCTCTGAATAATTTCCTCTTGACTCTGAAGCATTGCATCCCACTTTTCATTAATTTTCTTAAGCATGTCCACCATTTCTCTTATCATCTGTTTTTCCTCTGGTGAATATCGTTCTGGTTCTTGATGAAGATCGTAGGTGGATGGTGGATAAGATGGATAGTAAGGTTCAGTGAAATATGCTGGTTCTTCGTACCTTGAATGATTCCGATAATTCTTCCATTCTGAAAGGTATATACATTGATCGCTCAAGTGGCTACCATCGCATATCACACATCTCCCATTTGCGTTTTGTTGAGCAAATGTAGTATTGCTTGGTTCTGGCATCCAGTGATAATTGTTGGGCTGGACAACAGGCCTCAGAAAATCGGACTGTTGCTCTCTGATTTGGGGTGTATCTTCTTCTAGTAAAGCTCGTAATCTTTTTATCTCCCAATAAAGATCCATGTCAACCACCTGAAAAATAAAAGAAGGAAATAAAAATTACAGATAA
The DNA here is from genome assembly GCA_019454045.1 of Zanthoxylum bungeanum. NCBI lineage: Eukaryota > Viridiplantae > Streptophyta > Magnoliopsida > Sapindales > Rutaceae > Zanthoxylum > Zanthoxylum bungeanum. Next base: position 28,220 of record SKCR01039647.1, on the reverse strand, counting down.
AAATAAAGAAAATTATATACAAGTAAATTAGATAGCTTCAAAATTAATAACTGAAGAAAAATAAGTCCCCGGCAACGGTGCCAAAAACTTGACCGGCGTAATCACACACGTATAACGCAAGCGCATGTATCGTTCAAGTAGTATAAAAATATCGATCCCATGAGGACTTAATTCCTACTGTTGTTATTAATTATTGATACTATTTATTTACAAGTATCTAATTAAGGCAGAAGAGAATGATTGCTTTTGGTTGGTTGAATGTGTATTTCCTTAAATAAAATAAACAAAAGAAAATACTAAGAAAAATAAATAAAAGACACAAAAATCTAGGGTTGTGATTCCACAAAATATTATCCTAAAGATGAATTGATTCTCTTATATATATATGTAATAAGTCAGTTTGCTAACCTGGAACACGAAGATATGCAAAAGCCTATGTCGATGGTCATACGCAAATAGCCAAATAACCCAATTAATCATATGTCTATGTTAACCAAGTTACCTGAATTCATTAAGTTCAAGTTCCAAAAGTGGCTACCCCCGTCCGATAGGTATATGTCTATCCTGTGAGAAAATCTATTAAAGGGTTATCTATCCTCAAGGAAGATCGTGGGCTATTGAATCTAAGGGTGAAACATAAAATCCCTTCGTCAAGTTCATTTTAAGTTTACCAAATCAATCTTATTAATGGCCAATTAACAAGAAGCATTAAGCTTAAGAATCAATAACAAAACTAAAGAATTGCCCATAAAAAGAAAATCAATTATTAAGTGTGTGGATATTGTGTTTCATCACTTCCCTAGAATAAAAATAAAATGTTGACAGTTGGGGATCCACATTTACTATTTTTAATTTATAGATCCCCCTTACTATAATATATGATTTATCAGAGATTTTACCAACCAGCCATATAGGCGATATCCTCATTAAGTCAGATTTTAATTAAGTCCGACCGACCATAAAGGCGGTATCATTATTTATCTATAAACCAGCCATATAGGCGGTGTCACATTATGTCAAATAAATAAAACCAGCCATTAAGGCGGTATAACCTTTTATGTTAAATTATAATTTCCATATTATAATTAAGGGAGATTAATCTAAACTAAAATAATAAAAGCTTCACCCTTCCCCCAGCGGAAAATTAACTACAAAACATAAAAGTAAATAAAAGAAAATAAACTACTACTATTACTGAAAATAAAAACACATAAATTAAATACTGAAAATAAATACAAACAAGATGCAATCCTGAAATTCCTTACAAAAATCTAAAGAAAGCATGAGAATTACAAATGAAATTGCTTGGTATTTATAGGCTAATCTAAAGGCTTCCACCAATTTCTCCACCAATTGCTCCACCAAACACTCCACCAAACACTCACAAAATCCTCCACCAAACACTCAACCAAACATGCCACAAGACACTCCACAAGACACTCCACCAAACATGCAAGGATGTTTTGTGGAAGTTTGACAATTGTAAATTGTCATTTTCCAATTTTTTTATTTTTTGATAATGACTTTAGTAATTACACAAAACACATTGGATTATTCGTTAATTTCGGTCTTGAAAATTTTGGAATTCGAAAATATTTAAAATTTTAAAGTTGTAGATCATTGAGTCTTCTTTAATCTTTAACTTGAATCAGCTCAATCGGATATCGGATGACAAAGTTATGGCCAAAATACCAAACTTGCGCAAAATTGGAATTTAGGACTTCACTTCGTGACGTTTGTAGTAAATATTTGATTTTTACCTTTTTTCCACCGGATTTCATCGTTTTAGCCCCGAGTTGATTCCATTAAGTCCCAATATTATTTTTATCTGCAGAATAAACAAAAACACATCAAAACGTTCATAAAACTCGAGAAACTATACAAAATATTAGGTTAACTGAGTGGGAAATAATGATATAATTACCACTCATCAATGGAGGTAGTTTTCTATTGTCTCAATTTTTTCTTTGTCTACCTTGATTCCCTTTTGGGAGATCCGATTTCCCAGGACAATGCCTTCCTGCACCATGAAGTGGCATTTCTCCCAGTTGAGTACATGTTGGTATCTTCACATCTTTGTAACACGTTTTCCAGATTTTGCAAGCAGTGGTCGAAAGAGTCTCCAAACACAGAAAAATCATCCATGAAAACGTCCATGCTTTGTTCTAGCATGTCTGAAAAGATGGCCATCATGCAATGTTGAAATGTGGCAGGAGCATTACAGAGTCCAAATGGCATCCTACGGAAAGCAAAAGTACCATACGTGCATGTAAATGTGGTTTTCTCCTGATCTTCTGGGGCGATGAAAATATGATTGTACCCTGAGTATCCATCCAAAAAATAGTAGAATTCATGTCTCACCAATCTGTCTAACATCTAGTCAATGAATGTTAACGGGAAATGACCATTCCGAGTTGCGTTGTTCAGCCTCCTGTAGTCCATGTATACTCTCTATCCAGTCACTGTTCTTGTTGGAATCAACTCATTCTTTTCATTGGTGACAGCAGTAATTCCTCATTTCTTGGGTACACATTGCATAGGACTCACCCAAGTATTGTCAGAGATAGGGTAAATGATGCTTGCGTCCAACCATTTGATAATTTCTTTCTTTACGACTTCTTTCAAGATTGGATTCAGTGTCTGTTGATGCTCCACTGTGGCTTTGTACTCATCGTTCATCAGAATTTTGTGCATGTAAAATGATGGACTAATACCTCGAATGTCTGCTATAGTCCAGCCAATAGCTCTTATGTGCTCGCGTAGCACTCTAAGCAACTTATCTTATTCCACCCATGTTAGTGACGAAGAAATAATCACAGGTAAATCGGAAGAGTTTTCCAAGTATGCATACCTGAGATGGCTCGGAAGTGGCTTTAGTTCCAATTGCGGTGGTTCTTCAATCGAGGGCTTGATTCGTTCATTTTCTGGTAGTTCCAAACTTTCCACCTGTGGTGTCCATCTGAAGCGAGAGGCTCCATCAAGATAGTTGATACATTCCAGAATCTCTTCATCTAATTCTCTATTAGTCAAATTGGTGATGCATGCTTCAAGTTTGTCAGTGGAAAGTTGCATTGCATATGTGTTCTGGATGATACTATCTATTACATCAAGTTTGAAACATTCCTCCTCATTTTCGTCATTCTAGAATTTCATGGCTTTGAAAACATTAAATGTTACTTCTTGGTCCTGTACTATCATGGTTATTTCATATTTTTATACATCAGTAATGGTTCGACCTATAACCAAGAATGGTCTCCCGATGATGATGGGTACATCTTTGTCTTCCTCCATGTCAATGACAATGAAATTTGCTGGGAAAATGAATTTGTCAACTTTGACCAGCACATCTTCTACCACACCTCTAAAATATGTGAGCGATCTATCAGCAAGTTGCAGAGTGATTGAGGTGGACTTTGCTTATTTAATCTACAGTTTCCTGTAAATAGACAAAGGCATCAAGTTAATACTTGCACCTAAATCACACAAAGCCTTACCGAAGTAATGTTTTCCTATGGTGCAAGGGATGGTGAAACTGCCAGAATCTTCCAACTTTGGGGGAAGCTTCCTCTGAAAGATGGCGCTACATTCTTATGTCACTGCTACCGTCTCGTAATCTCCCAATCTTCATTTTCGTGACAGAATATCTTTCATGAATTTGACATAGTTGGACATTTGTTCTAATGCTTATGCAAATGGAATGTTGATATTCATCTTTTTGAAGATTTCTAGGAATCGAGCAAATTGCTTATCATGTTTGTGTTTCTAGAGACGCTGTGGAAAAGGTGGAGGTGGAGTAAATATTTCTCGATAATTTTCTTTTGCCTCTTTTTCCTCCATCAGTAGATCTGCTTCACTGCGTTATTTTGGAACTTCCTCAGTAGATGCCTTGACTCCAACATCTTTCTTGATTTCAGTACCGCTTTTCAAAATGATGGCTTGACATTGTTCCTTCCTTATGTTCCTTGGATTTGGTTATGTGTTGCTAGGAAGGGTACCTTGCGGTCTGTAACTCTGAGCATTGGCCAGTTGTCCCAATTGATTTTCCAGTGCCTTTATAGAAGCTGATTGGCTTTGAAACATTGCATCGTATGTTGATTGTTGTTTTTTCATCTGGGCAAGCAATTCTGCTATCCCTGGTTCTTTTTCATACTCTTAATCTTTGTTCTGCTGTTAGAATCATAATGGTGGATTGTTCCTTTGCCCTGCAGTGTTTCTCAATACAAAATTGGGATGATTCCCCCAACCTGGGTTATAGGTATTGGAATATGGATTGTTTCCCTGGTTGTTGAAATTGATGACATAGTTTACCGTCTCATCATGTTGGTTGTAAGATTCGGCCTCTAGTGTTTCTTCATATGGTAAACTTGTGGATCCAGCATTAATATTCATGTTAAGAGTTTCCAGATTCTTGCAAATCTAATCCAGCTTGGCATTCAATGCTATGTTGGCTCCTACTTCGTGGATCCCTGCTATTCGTTGAATCATGCTCCTTTCTGTTGGCCATAATAAATTGTTGTTGGCCATTTCTTCAATTAAGTCACAGGCCTGATCTTCTCCTTTTGCCATTAAGGCTCCTCCAGCAGCAGCATCTATTGTGGTTCTCATTAGTCCAGAAAAGTATATTGTAGAAGGTTTGGACTTGAAGCCACTTTTCAATTTTCTGGTGAGTACATTTTCGGAGTAATTCCTTGTATCTTTCCCAAGCTTTACAAGGGGATTCTGAGTCACGTTGTACAAAAGATGTGATATCGTTCCTCAGCTTTGCTGTTCTGGGTGGGGGAAAATATTTTGCAAGAAATTTAGTGGCAAGAGTGTTCCAAGTTATGATGTAACCTGCTGGTAGTGAATGAAGCCAAGCCTTAGCTCTGTCTTTCAAAGAATATGGGAACACATGCAGTCTCATTGCTTCTTCTGCCACTCGGTTGTAATTGAATGTGTCGCAAAGTTCCAGGAAGTTGCTGATGTGGGCATTAGCATCTTCCTTTGCACTCCCCCCAAACTGAACTAATTAATGTATCATCTGAATGCATGTTTTAATGTCACACGCATTTGCTGGTAATGAAGGAAGTATAATGCATGAAATGAAGCCGTCAACCACCAGAATTGTTCTGTCTCAAATGGGAATTGGTGGTGCAACTTCCAAAGGTTCAGGTTCTTGATTGTTCATGTTGATCAGTGCTTCTTGGCCTTCTCGCCTTTCCCTTCACAACTGTCTGATTGTTCTTTCAATTTATGGGTCAAGCGGATGGATTTCAAAGCTTCTGGTCCTTCTCATGTAGTGTTTGAGAACCTGAAACACAAGAAATCAATAATAATAAGAAAAATAAATTAGACAAAAGTAAAGTATCTAACCCCAAAATTAATAGTGAAAGATAAATAAGTCCCCGACAATGGCACCAAAAACATGATCGGGTGAAATCACACACGTAACGCAAGCGCACGTATTGCTCAAGTAGTATAAAATGTATCGATCCCACGAGGACTTAATACCTAAGCTATCAATTAATGATGCTAAATGTCTACAAGTATCTAATTGATTGATTGTTGGTTGGATGGTGATTTTAATCCGTAAACAAGTAATTAAAACAGTGCGAAAGTAATTTTAAGGAAAAATCAATATTATAAGGTTATCTAGGGTTGTGAATCCTTCCAATATCATTTAAAGATGAAGTGATTATCTCATGTTTGTACAATATATCGTTTTATTAACCTGAAAAATGAAAATATACAAAAGCCTTTGTCGATGGTCAGATACAAATACCCAAATTAACCCAATTAATGATATGTTTATGTTAACCAAGTTACCTGAATTCAATAAGATTAAGTTCCAATTATGGCTACCCCCGCCCGTCAGGTATATGTCTATCTTGTAAGGAAATCTAAATAAGGGATATCTACCCTAAGGTGAGATCGTGAGCTATTGAGACTAAGGCTGAAACCTAAAATCCCTTTATCAAGTTCATTTTAAGTTTACCAAATCAATCTTATTAATGGCCACTTAACAAGAAGCATTAAAATTAAGTGTCAATAAATAAACCAATATATTACCCAAGACACAAAAATAACCAACTTATAAACCAGTGATATTGGAATTCATCACAACCCTAGATACGTTATTTAGTTACAACACATATCTAGGATTATTAAAAACTTAAATAAGGAAAATGACATAAAATAAACTTGAATATTAGAAAGGTAAAATAAAATAATAAAATAAAAAGCTGGGGTTAAATGATTCACTTTTATTACTTCTAATTTAGAAATCTCCCTTATTATAATATATAAATTTGCATGACATTACCAACCGACCATATAGGCTGTATCTTGATTAAGTCATATTTTTGATTAATTCCAACGGACCATAAAGGCGGTATCCAATTAAGTCAGGTTAAAATCAATTTAATTAAGTCCAACCGACCATAAAGGCGGTATCCCATTAAGTCAGGTTTTAAGATATTTTATATATTATAACTAAGGGAGATTAAACTAAATTATAATAATAAAAGCTTTACCTTTCACCCCAGCATAGGGAAGTTACCTACTAATTACTTTAAAATAAAATAAAGAAAAATTTATTGCTTAAAAATAAAAATTAAATACAAAAAGCTGTAAATAAACAAACAAGATACTATCTTCTTAGTATTCTTAAGGAAATCCCTAGAAGAAAGTATGAAAATTTCAAATGAATTCGGCCTCAATTTATAGGTAAATTTTATCTTTGTGCGTCGCGACGCGTGAAGCTTGCATCTCGCAACGCACCGTTGATTCTTGACACATGTACGTGGCTTTGACGAGATGATGACTGTAGGACACAGAAATCGGTGACGCTGTCCAGGATCACGGCCCGGTCGGGAGTACGGAGTAGCCCGCGGGGGACTAAATTGGAGAAATAAAAATGGAGTCGCCACCCAGTGTGAACAGGGAAATGATTTAAGGCCGCACTCACCCCTCGTAAGGGAAGACCTCAAACCGTTGGGACACACAAGTTTGCATACCCATGAACATTAATAGAAACGATGGAAGCATACTACATTAAAGAAGGGATATTTAAGCACATGATGCAGAAAGGAATAACCAAAGAGGAAAATATGAATGAAACATGAGGAAAGAATTTGTCCAGTGTGTGCGCATTCGAGTAGAGTTCGTAAACGCGTTCGAACGGTAAACAGGATGCACGCGTTCGAGTAGCGTTCAGAAACGCGTTCGAACGGGGTAAGGCCGAATGCATGTGTTTGAGTAGCGTTCGGAAACGCGTTCGAACGAGATCACAAAAAATGACATCTATAATCACATAAGCACATGCATGAGTGTTTCCCCTAGCGGTACGTGGAGTTGTTTCCAAAGTACATACCGCACTACCGTCCATTTGGATTCGGCTACGGAACTTACGTCTGGGTTTCCATCTGATATACCATGAGAGGCAACACTCAATTACTAACCCAATATTGACATACATGAAACATGATAATGCATATAACCATAAATAACTGAAGAGACAAACATGCGAAACAATGAAGAAAGATAAATAACACAAAATAAATACGGAACAATAAAACAACAATAAACATAAATTAAATGTGAAATAATAAAAGACTAATAATACGAAATAAATGCGGAATAATAAATATGTTACCAAAGAATTTGGCCGTTTTCAATGTAGGACTTCGTATGCTCGGTTGGACGTATTCCACGTCCAACCAATCATGCCATTTCCAGGACGACAAAATAAAATATAATGAAGGGTGCCCTCAGGTCTGACATTTTAAGTCGTTTCTCGGGAGTACGTTACATCATCGCCGGAAGGGTTAATGTTCTGTAACTTTTCTGGTTTGCCGCTATTTTGGACTGCCGCTTCCGCTGTTTTCTTCGCTATTTTTCTCGATGATCGGGCTGCTGTTTTGGCCTTGTTTAAGGGTTATTCTCGGTGGTTCAGGGGGCTATTTTGGGGACTATTTTTTGGACTAGTTTAGGGGCTATTTGAAGGGTTATTCGACCACTGGTTTTGAGTGAATTTGGCTCACGGTTTTGGTGCGTTAATTCAGTCGGTGGAGAGGGGCTATTTGTTTCGTTTGCTTGTGTATTTGTGTTGTTTGCTGGTTGATGAGGGTGGTTTGTCTTTTTGTTTGTTCGGTCAGTGGGGTTGCTTTGGCTTAGGGTTTTTTTATCACGTGTTCTGATTGGTTAATTGTGTTTTTGGGTGGCTCACGGCTTCTGTTTGTTTATGAAGGGTCGGTGAGGGTTGCTGATTTATTGCTTGTCTCAGTCGGTGGAGGCAATTTTGTTCACGGTGAGAAGAGAGGAGAGCGGTAGAGGCCGATCAGTACAACGGTAGTAAGGTTTACTTGGTGTTTAAGCCGATGAAGGGGCTATTATTTTTATTTGTTCTTCTCGGTGAAGGAGGGTTGCTTTGTCGGTTTGGTATTTGGCTTGCAGTGTCGGTGTGTGCTGAGTTATTGGGTTCATGTGGTTGATTCCTTTGTTGAAAGAGACGGGAGGGTGGCCGAGAGGTTAGAGCTGCTTAGGGTTTCTAGTTCTGGTTGTGGCCGAGAGAGTGAAGGAGGTCAGCCGTTGTTGTGTGAGGTGGGTTTCATTGCCGAGTTAGTGAGGGTGTTGAGCTGCTATTAGGGTTTTATGTTTACCTTGTGAGTGGCCGAGAGAGAGAGGAGAAGGGAGAGATGATAGTGAGTTCAAGAAAGCTTGTTAGGGCTTTTATGTTTTGTTTTTACTCTCGATGACGGCTGTTGTGTGTTGAATGGAAGAAGAGTCGAGAGTTGTTGCTTGGGAAGAAGAGAGAGGGCTGAGATTAGGGTTTTTATATTATTGTGTTTGTCGTGTGGTGGAATCAAAGAGCAGTGTGTGTCTTGGTGGGGGCTAGATTAGGGTTTAGTTTGTTATCTTTATATAGTGGTGAGCTAGGGTTAGGGTTTCTTGGTAGTGTTAGAGTTTTGGATGGGTGCGTCTGGGCTTAAGATGGGTGCGGGGTTTTTGGGCCAAGATTTAATGTTTAAAACAGGAATTGACTGAGCGAATCCGCGGTAACAAGCGAGTTTAAATTTGACGAGCTATTAACTTCAGAATTTTCCCATTCGGTGTCTGTTTCCTGTGACTTCCGCGACTTATCGGGTAGTGCCTCCATACAAGGCTCATCATTGGGCTTTATAAAAAAATGTAGTGTGTAAAGTCACCCTCACTTTGATGGGGCTTGTGCAGTGTGTGACAGTGCCAACCCTATCAAAGTTATGCATGCATTTTTTTTTACTTACCTGGTTCATCGGCTGTTGCACTTACCTGCTGCTTTGGGAGATGCTTCGAACTGAGTTGATTTGGTGGTGAGGTGTTGCGACCCATAAGGTTCATCCCTGCAAGATGATGTGATCTCTAGGATTCATTACCGAACTAAGCTGATGTGAGGTGGTTCATTCCTGAACCGTTACTTAAGAGGTGGTCCATTCCCGAACTGTTACTTATGTGAGGTGGTTCATTTCCGAACCGTTACTGATGAGTTGATGGCGAGGTGCTTTCACCTCTGGGACTTGTTCCCAAACCACCGATTGGGTTTTTTTCTCGAATTGAGTTGAGGGTCTTGTTACCGAATTGAGTTGAGGGTATTGTTCCCTGAATTGAGTTGAGGGTCTTGTTCCTGATTTGAGTTGTCGGTCTTGTTCCCGATTTGAGTTGTGGGTCTTGTTCCTGATTTGATTTGTGGGTCTTGTTCCCGATTTGAGTTGTGGGTCTTGTTCCCGATTTGATTTATGGGTCTTGTTCCCGATTTGAGTTGTGGGTCTTGTTCTCGAATTTGTGGGTCTTGTTCCTGATTTGAGTTGTGGGTCTTGTTCAGGCAGTGTGTGAATGAGCTTTATGTGTTGATTCAGGCTATTGTGGAGGGTGTAGATGCGTTAAAAAAATGGGTTGTTGTGGAGGGTGTAGATGCGTTAAAGGGCTGTTGGGGCAGTGGAGTTTAAGGCTGATGGAGGGTTTATTGATGCGTGATGAAGCAGTTCGTGGGGGAGCTTATTTGCGTGAAGTGGCTGGATGTTTGTGGAGGGTTTTTTGTCATGGACCGAGGGGCAGTTACGTGAGTGCAAGGTTATATACGAGGGTTGTCCGTGTAATGAAGGAGCAAGCTTAATTTTTTTTTTTTGTTTTTTTTTTGTTTGTTGTTTGTGCGTGAGAGAGAAGAGTGTGAAGGGTAAGTGCGGCCTTAAATCTTTGTCCCGGTTCACACCGGGTGGCGACTCCATGTTATTTCGTACTCCCAACTAGGCCGCGAGCCTAGAACAGTGTCGCCGGTTTCTGTGTCCTACAGTCTGGCGACTCCACTGGGGATCAAGAGAATTGGCCCCGAAATAATGTCTTGTGATGATTGTGATTTGTGCTTTAGTTAACAGTGTTTACTGTGGGTTGAAAGTGGTGTAATCAAAGGCATTCTTAAGGCTTAGTGATGGTTTGGTGTCTTCCTTCACTCACTACCTTTCTATAAGGAAAAGCTGTGAAGGCACCTAGATAATCATCTACTTGTAGCCTACTGTGATGGACTAATTTGGAGGACTCGTTGTTTATTCCTGACACCAAGCGATAAGAGCCTAAGGGGCTTGGGTATTTAAGAGAGTTCGCTCCACCCTCCCTCTGGGGAATCTACAACGGGAAATCTATTTGACAGTCAGTCACACACCATAACTCGTTGGCACGTACCGTAAGGTATAAAAAATGTGTGCTCATTTGGTCGCTTGAACCCTTGAGTGGGGAGTCCTAGTTGTGGGAAAACCTTCGTCAGCGAGAGCCTTTGTCCACGCCCGTATAAACCCACTTGTGAACCATAGTTGTATGACCTATAGGAGCCACCCCTTTATGCTTTTGATAACCACATGCATATTATATCTCATACATCGCATGCATCTCATGCATACATGCATCATGTTAACCCCGTGTCTTAAAAGCCATCATAGATATCCGTTGGGTTAGGAAAAAAAAGACTTGTCAAAGAAGAGTTTAGCAAACATGGATACTGGGGAAAATGAAACCGAGAACAGAGAAATTTACGGCATGGATAGAAAGACCATGGTGGGCCCAAAAAAAAGAAAAAAAAAAAAAAAAAAGAGAAAAAAGAAAAGAAAAAAAAAAGAAAAGAAAAGAAAAAAAAAAGAAAAAAAAGAGAAAAAAAAGAAAAAAAAGGAAAAAAACATACCACATTGAGCACAGAAAAGCAACTGCAGGCATAATCGAGACATCTAGGTTGGTTTGACCCATCGATCCCAATTTTTGAAACGAAATCATCGAGTTAGCTAACCTAAGGATTAAACTGTGAAAGAACCTTTGCACACACACACTTTGAGTCTGGCTTAGATCATTTATTCAAAGACTTGAATTTGAGTTGCGTTGAATGTTTTGAAGGTTCTCTGGTTTCAATACTGAGCATTCTTTGAGGGCAATAATATGTGTAACTATTGGGACTATTTCGTAGCATGTGATATAGTATGATATGGAAGGCCCCACCATGTGGTTCATCTTGACCAAGTACAAACAGCGGAGAGCATAATGGTAAACCAAGACTAGGGGCGACCAGTCTCCCACATTGTGATTCAGGGACATAACAAGATATTGAGTCAGGAAACCAGAGATAAGACTGAGCAATCGCCTGGAGAACTGGTGGAAGACCTAACCCAACGGAATAGGAAATTTATTCATGCATGCATGCATACATGTAACATATTCTGCATTCTTTTTGTGTTTGTTTCGTTTTGTATTCACAGGTTTCAAAGAAGAAAAAGAGAAAGCGGCAAAGACAAGCCAACCAGAATCAGCAACATATGAGTAGTAGTTTTGGGGATGAGTCTCAGGGTCGAGGCCCATATCAGCAGAGTTTTGGAATAAATCCGGGAAGGAATCCTAGGGTCGAGGCCCACTTCAGCATCAGTTTTGGGGATGAGTCCCAGGTTCGAGGCCCACATCACTATTAGTTTTGGGGATGAGTCCTAGGGTTGAGGCCCATTGCATCACAAGCTAAGAATGGCAATCCGAGAATGGAGCAGAGTTCGAGAATGAACAAGCCAAGAATGGAAATCCAAGAATGGAGCAAGGTTCGAGAATGAACAAGCAGCCGGGAATGGCACTCTGAGAATGGAATACAGTTCGGGAATGAACTAGCTAGGAATGGAACTCCGAGAATGGAACACAGTTCGGGAATGAACAAGCCGAGAATGGCACTCTAAGAACGGAGCACAGTGCGGGAATGAACAAGCCGAGAATGGCAATCCGATAATGAACGCAGTTGGGGAATGGACCACATCACAGTAACGGTTAGGAATGGACCATATCACAGTAACGGTTCGGGAATGGACCATCTCATACAGTACAGTATTAGTTTTACCGGGTATGGCATTCTGTGGGGCGAGTGTTGGTTTCTATAATATGTCCCAATGAAAGATTAAGCATATATGAAATACAACAAAGAATATATATAAACATGAAGTATGGCGGAATCATACTTACAATATCTTGTGATGAAGAAAATCAAACCAAGATGGAAGCTCCAAGGTGGATGATTTTCGGCCAAGGTGAGAAGATGTGGAAAGCTCCAAGCTTTGAGTATTCCAAGCTCTATGATGGTTTCCCTATCACCTCTTTTGATCCCTTGAAAGTTGCTAGCCTTGCATGTGAGGAGATGTTCCAAACAATCACACTTTCTTCAAGCTTTTGGCAACCAAAATGAAGAAATGAAGACCAAAAACTGCATGCAGTTTTCGGCCAAGTGAGAGAGAAGAGAGATTTTTCTTTTGTTCTAATTGATTTTTGATACCAAAAATCAATTTATATTTATGCCATAATATTTATTAAATAATAATAAATCTATGACACAAGCCATGCAAAGGCTTAGAGTGTCAAACACTCAAATTCCATGCATAACATTAGAGTGTATTATACACTATCACCATGCAATGCATTATCAATAAAATAATACATATAATGACATGTGTCAAGTGGGCCCCACACGTTTCCAAATGAAAGTGGGCCCACATCCACTCACGCGTTCGGGTTCGATATTTCCGAAATACCGAACTTGCGTCGCGACGTTAATTAAATCGAATTTAAATAAATAATCGCGCCTAGCGAAATTATTATTTACGTCGCTAACGAATTAATTCTAAATTAACTCGTATGCCTGAATTAAAATCTAATTTTAATTTCGCGTCGAAATCGAATTTCAATTATTATATCGAATATAATAATTTTACTGATTAATTCCAAATTAATCGTTCTCTCTCTCTCTAAATAAGGCACTTTATCCGAGATAAAGTTTCTCCGCAATTAATCCAAGATTAATTAAGTTCGAATCAAATATCATAGGTGAATCTTCAGGAAGCGACCCAAGAGATCTCCGGATATGTTGGCAGTAAATACGGTCGTCGGATAATCCGAACACGCACGTACCTCCTCGTACTACGTTCTTACCGATTCACAAGACAAGGTTGGCTTCTAGCAAAGCGCCATGCCTACCCAATTCTCCAGAAATATTCTTATAGGAATATAAGACCTATATCAAGCGTAGTATACCGTAGTATTGCGTACATCGATCCAGTATCGGATGATCACATGCTAGGCCTAGGGCTGGAGATGTGTCTGCCCCGTACGAAACATATATCGGACATCAAGCAACTAGTCTCTTTAAATCGGACAATCCTGACCTAGTCATATTGTCCCGACGGTTGCAACCTTTTATAGAGTACTAGTTCTGTGTCCTGCGTGATCATCACCTCCATATGTCTGAAGCGATACTTCCATCTTGACATCACATCCAGTACACTACGATTCTCGATAAACCCAGAAGAGGTGTACACAGAACCGGTTAAGGTCCCCAACCACCAAAACCAAAGTTTACCGATTGTCGCAAGTACTAGCGATGTAAGTCTCAGGTTAAGACCATATACACCTACCCTGATGCGGCCTCCCATAGACACCTAGACATACTACCAATGGGATTCCGCGGGGTCTATCCAGAGCGAAGCTGTTTTCCGTACCATCGGTAAAACACAACCTCCTATCGCACTTGCATAAGTATCCAATACTTAAATATATGAGAACTATGCCGTTGTGCCCTCACAACGTGCACAAGCGCAATACTAGCCTATTCCCATTATCGATGTCCAGTCTCGATAATACTACTACGGCTAGGGATATTTAATGATTAAACCTTTATGGATTGATACTGTCTCATATCATCTCAATCCAGTACTAATCATATGGACTTTCGCCATTTATATATCAAAGTAAATAATAATTACAAAATGGCAAAAGGCAATTTCATTATTACATAGTTAATTTTGTACAATAATACAATATCATTTACAAACAGTGACGCTATGGGACACAATGTCTAACAATCTCCCACTTGGCCTATAGCCAGTCACTCAAGCATCTAATACCCGAACTATGTATGTGTCGTTCAAAAACTTGCTGAAGAACAGCCTTCGTCAGCGGATCTGCAATGTTGTCATCTGATGTGACCTTCTCGACTTTTACATCGCCACGATGTATAATCTCCCGAATCAGATGGTAACGTCGAAGAACATGCTTGGACCGTTGATGAGACCTTGGTTCCTTAGCCTGTGCTATAGCCCCGTTATTGTCACAATACAATGGAACGGGCTCAGCTGCTAACGGAACTACTCCTAATCCGATTAGGAACTTTCGGATCCAAACTGCCTCCTTTGCTGCTTCAGATGCAGCGATGTACTCCGCTTCTGTTGTTGAATCGGCAACAGTATCTTGCTTGGAAGATTTCCAGCTCACTGCTCCGTTATTCAAACAAAAAATGTACCCGGATTGTGACTTGTAGTCATCCTTGTCGGTTTGGAAACTTGCATCGGTATACCCAGATACCGCAAGTTCTCCACCTCCATAATTAAGAAAGCATCCTTAGTTCGTTTAAGATACTTAAGGATATTCTTAACTGCTATCCAGTGACCTTCACCTGGATCGGCCTGATAGCGACTGCACATGCTCAAAGCATATGAGACATCAGGTCGTGTACATATCATGGCATACATGATCGATCCGACTGCCGAGGCGAACGGTATCCGACTCATGTGGTCTCTCTCTTCCTGAGTCTTAGGACACATGTCCTTAGACAGAGAGGTACCACGTACCACTGGAACCAATCCCCTCTTGGATTGTTCCATGTTGAATCGCTTCAACACTTTATCAATATATGTACTCTGGGAGAGTCCAAGCAGCTTTCTAGATCTATCCCTGTAGATCTTTATTCCAAGAATAAAGGCTGCTTCTCCCAGATCTTTCATGGAGAATTTTAATGAAAGCCAAGCTTTCACCGACGTTAGCATGGGAATGTCATTGCCTATAAGCAATACGTCGTCGACATAAAGGACAATAAAAGTAAGTGCTCTCCCACTAACCTTCTTGTATACACAAGGGTCATCTGCGTTTTGCACGAAATCATATTCTTTTATGATCTCATCAAAACGCTGATTCCATGACCGTGATGCTTGCTTCAATCCATAAATGGATCGATTTAACTTACAAACCTTGTTTGCAAGTCTAGGTACGATAAAACCGTCAGGCTGTTGCATATAAACATCCTCCAAAAGGTTTCCGTTAAGGAAAGCGGTTTTAACGTCCATCTGCCATATCTCGTAATCGAAATATGCAGCTATTGCAAGCATTATCCGAATGGATTTAATCATGGCAACGGGTGAGAAGGTTTCGTCATAATCAATACCATATTGTTGACGATACCCTCTTCCCCTCGCTACAGCCTAGCTTTGTACGTTTGTACGTTGCCATCCATGTCGGTCTTCTTCTTGAAGATCCATCTGCATCCAATAGGCTTTATGCCTTCTGGTGCATCAACCAGTGTCCAAACTTGGTTGGCGTACATGGAATCCATCTCGGACTTCATGGCATCTTGCCATAAAGCGGAATCGATATTTTGTATCGCTTCCTCATACGTAGCCGGTTCATTATCCTCAATAAGATTAATATCTACATGAGGTGAGATCAGGAACCCATACCTCTCAGGTACTGTTCTGACTCTCTCCGACCTACGCGGTCCTTGTGTATGTGAAGTTTGTGGTACAGACTCATCCCGGACGGTCTGTTCTTGTTCCGTCGTTGATTCATTGCCAGGAACAGTATCACTACGATCTTCATCGAGTTCTACTTTCCTCCCCCACTTACCACTGCATTTATAAAATCCTTCTCAAGGAAAAATGCTTGTAGAGCAACAAATACTTTGTTCTCTTGTGGGTGATAGAAGTAATATCCTTTGGTTTCCCTAGGATATCCTACAAAAAGGCATTTATCAGTTTTGGGTTCAAGTTTGGTACTTTCCAAACGTTTAACATGTGCCCAGCATCCCCAAATCTTCAGGAAAGAGAAACCTGGTTTCCTTCCTGTCCATATCTCATATGGAGTCTGTTCAACAGACTTCGACGGTACCTTATTCAAAATAAGTATAGCACTGTTAATGCGTATCCCCAGAAGGATATTGGTAGCTCAGTGCGACTCATCATTGACCTTACCATGTCCAACAAGGTGCGGTTTCTCCGTTCGGACACACCGTTTAATTGCGGTGTTCCAGGAGGAGTCCACTGTGAAAGAATACCATATTCTTTCAAGTAATCTTGAAACTCATAACTTAAGTATTCGCCACCACGGTCTGACCGTAATGTCTTAATACTCTTCCCCCTGTTTGTTTCTCCACTTCGTGTCGAAACTCTTTGAATTTCTCAAAAGTTTCCGACTTGTGTCTCATAAGATACACATAACCGTAACGAGATGCATCATCTGTAAAGGTTACGAAGTAGAAATCCACCTCTAGCCTGGCTAGACATGGGCCCGCATACGTCAGTATGAACGAGAGCTAACAGTTCTGTGGCACGTTCACCTTTACCGCTAAAAGGTGATTTAGGCATTTTGCCTAAAAGACAAGATTCGCAGACGTCATATGAATTGGGATCAAATTCGTCCAAGTACCCACTCTTCGAAAGTGTGGATATGCGAGTCTTGTTAATGTGTCCTAGACGACAATGCCACATATAAGCTTCATCTTTTAGATTACTTCTTTTGAGCCTTTTGTTTGTCATTTTAGGAGATTCATTTATATTCAAATATAAAGACCGTTATTTGCAACAGCTGTGCAAATTTCTGCATCATTTTTATATAAATAACACCCAGTGTTTCTAAATACAAAAGTGTAACCCTGCTGGGTTAACAAGGATACAGATATAATATTCCTAGTTAAACTAGGTACAAAATAACAGTTCAAAAGTTTAAGTACATGCCCTGAGGGCAGTTCTAAAACAAAAGTCCCTACGGCCAAAACAGCAACTGGTGTTCCGTTTCCAACCCGTAGATCCATCTCCCCTGACGCCAGCATCCTGCTATCATGCAGATCCTGCACATCAGTACAAATATGAGCACCACAACCAGAATCAAAAATCCAATTTTTAAAACTAGAAGTATTCATATTTATCTCAATAACAACATACCAGAGGCGATAGCCTTGCCAGCCTTGATATCCTCCCTCTGCACAATGCTCATTTGGCAGTCACGTTTCCAGTGACCCCTCTTGCCGCAGTTAGGCAGATGTCGCGAGATTTGTCCTTTGGCTTCCTAGAAGCCACTGTCAACTTGCCTTTGCCCTTTTTCTTGAACTTCTTCTTCCTCGCACCTCCAATTGCCTTGGGCCTAGCCTTTGGCGCATGAGAGGTCGATGCATAATGCGCCTCGCGCTTGCTCCCCTTTAGGAGTTCCCTTTCGGACTCCTTCAACGGATAACAGCTCTCCAAGAGTGTCATCTGTATCCATCAACTTGTAGTTGATTATGATTTGTTTCCAAGTATCAGGAAGTGACTGCAAGATCATATCTATAGTCAGCTCAGCCTCCAAGACTATTCCCATATTGGCCAACTCATCAATATCGGCGATCATTTGAGTCCCGTGGGCTTCAACTGATGCGCCGTCTGTCATCCGGGAGCGGAAGAGTTTCCTTACTAGCTCGTACCTCTTCATCCGCTTATTGGTGCGGTGAAGATCACGCAATCTTGCCATCATGTTATAGGGATCCAAGTCCCTGTACTGACGTCTGAAATGCTGGGTCATTGCAGCTAGCATAACTGACTGAGCTTGGTCACAATCGTCACTATGAGTCTTCCATAACTCTAGCTCCAGTGGCTCAGTGGGTTTAGGCGGGAGAGGTCTCTGAATAGTATACAGTATCCTCTCAGCCCCAAGCACTATCTTGAGGTTCATTTCCCAGTCGGCAAAGTTTGTCCCTTTGAAGACATTATCGCCCATGATTATGTCGCGGATATTACCTTTGCCAATCATCTTGACAACTATAGTCCAACTATAAAGTCAACGATGTTATGGGTACAGTCAAACTGTTACAAGTAAAATAACAATATATTAGTCCAACTAATTTTTAAAATATTGACGAAATAATTTTGAAAGACGCGTAAGGCTAAGTATCTGAATGAAATTGCAAATTCAATAATAGCCTCCCACTATTTTCTTCAAGTTTCTAACCCTCTGTAGAGAACTCGGGAAATCGAATTTCCTAGTGGGCTAGGATCCCGTTAAATAACACACAACCTTGACTTTGGCCAATAAAAATTGTATGCTATTTAACTTAGGTAGATCTCCATGATCAATTGGATCTCATCCAATTCCTAGATCCGGTTAGGTGGACATCCAAGTCCGAAACATATGTATAATGCCAATGTAACCATTACATTTTCCTAACCCTATCCTCCGAATCATCTAGGCCTTGGCTTTGGCCAAAAACAAACCTAATGATTCCAGTTAAGCGGGACCCATTGACGAGGAAAGTTTCGTAATCAATGTCGTTGGACAAAAAGTGATCTTGACTTTGGCCAATAAAAATCACGATTTGGACAAGACACCGATATGCAACAAAACTCTCATGATTCAAGTACATCCTTGATTGACAAAGGTCTTGACTTTGGTCAAAAAAAACCAATGCCAACTTCGGATCTTGAACAAGAACCATTCAATGGAAGGATATTCGCTTAATATAAATTGAGGGATTTTCGCGTAATTGGCAACCAATTTATTTATCTTTGTTAGGTCTCATCATCATACACCCTTAAGCATGCTTCTAAAACATCATAAAGCGCGTAAAGTAGATTAATAGTGATATGCGGATGGATATATAAACAACTTGTTCCTAGAACAAATCACTCCCTTTCCTCTCCCCGCTAGCACTATTCTACTACTACCCAATTACATAATACAATAAGAGAAACCTCATTTACATTGAGGGGAATTAGGTGAGAAGAGAATACAAAGAGATAAAGAGATAAGGCTGGACACGCAGGTCCAATTTATAAATTCCAAATTTACAATAATTTCTAAAATTACCCTTTCCCTTCTAATATCCATCCGATATACACTATTCATTCATCACATACATATATATTCAAACAAGACATGCTTTTACAACCAATCTAATCCAATTAATTAGTCTTTGTTTAAGTGATCATCCAATGTTCAAACAACGGTTTGATTTTGCGCGAGTCCAACTCGATTGAGAATAAGTACATAGGGTACGAATTCGCGAATTATATCGAACTACTTATTAAATCTAATTTAATTCGTATTCAATACTAATTCAATTATTTAATTCCAAATTAAATGTTTACACTTTTAATGTGCTTTAAAGACTTAGATTCTAAATCTAATCTTATTGGGCCTCAAAGCCCAACTAACATCCAATGTTGAATTTAATTCAAGTCAAATGGACTTAGAATTGATTTATTAAGGCTTGGGCTTTGGTCAATGTGGGTCAAACCCAATTACCAAGCCCAAATAAGGAATCACCCTTAATGCCATAAAACCAATTTTAAGCCCATAAGGCCCAATTAAATTATTAAAGCCCATTAATTAAATTTTAATATTCCAAACATTAAAGTCCAATTAATTAAAGTGTAATACCAAGATTAATGTATTAAACCAAATATTTCAAAAATACCCATTTAATTTATTAATCATCAATTTTTCAAAATAAATGTCCAACATTAATTTTAACAAAAATCAACTCCTTTACATGTCCTATGTATTCGGCCAAGGTGAGTTTTTTGTGTCGATTTGTTTTTCAATCCGATTGAATTATTAATCTACGTCCCGTACACGTTCTAAGTCATCCAATGATCTTAAACACAAAAAAAAATTCAATCCACTCCAAGTAGCAACACATTCGGCCAAGGCATGAATTTGGGGAAAAAATCATCCAATGCATTTTTCATAAAATTGATTCCATGTATCATCATTCTATATACATGTAAGCATTCTTATTAATCAAATTTCACAAGAACATGCTTCAATCAATTTCACCATATCATTCGGCCAAGGTCAAAATTTTGGGGAAAAATCATCCAATGCATTTTTCATAAAATTGATTCCATGTAACATCATTCTATATACATGCAAGCATACTTATTCATCAAATTTCACAAGAACATGCTTTAACCAATTTTATCACACCATTCGGCCAAGGTTAAAATTTTGGGGAAAAATCATCCAATGCATTTTTCATAAAATTGATTCCATATAACATCATTCTATATACATGCAAGCATACTTATTCATCAAATTTCACAAGAACATGCTTCAACCAATTTTATCAATTTTAACCTAAAGTATTTCATGCTTAACCATGGCTCTGATACCATTGTTGGTTTCTATAATATGTCCCAAGGAAAGATTAAGCATATATGAAATACAACAAAGAATATATATAAACATGAAGTATGGCGGAATCATACTTACAATATCTTTGATGAAGAAATCAAGCCAAGATGGAAGCTCCAAGGTGGATGATTTTCGGCCAAGGTGAGAAGATGTGGAAAGCTCCAAGCTTTGAGTATTCCAAGCTCTATGATGGTTTCCCTATCACCTCTTTTGATCCCTTGAAAGGTGCTAGCCTTGCATGTGAGGAGATGTTCCAAACAATCACACTTTCTTCAAGCTTTTGGCAACCAAAATGAAGAAGATGAAGACCAAAAACTGCATGCAGTTTTCGGCCAAGTGAGAGAGAGAAGAGAGATTTTTCTTTTTTCTATTGATTTTTGATACCAAAAATCAATTTATATTTATGCCATAATATTTATTAAATAATAATAAATCTATGACACAAGCCATGCAAAGGCTTAGAGTGTCAAACACTCAATTCCATGCATAACATTAGAGTGTATTATACACTATCACCATGCAATGCATTATCAATAAAATAATACATATAATGACATGTGTCAAGTGGGCCCCACACGTTTCCAAATGAAAGTGGGCCCACGTCCACTCACGCGTTCGGGTTCGATATTTCCGAAATACCGAACTTGCGTCGCGACGTTAATTAAATCGAATTTAAATAAATAATCGCGCCTAGCGAAATTATTATTTACGTCGCTAACGAATTAATTCTAAATTAACTCGTATGCCCGAATTAAAATCTAATTTTAATTTCGCGTCGAAATCGAATTTCAATTATTATATCGAATATAATATTTTACTGATTAATTCCAAATTAATCGTTCTCTCTCTCTAAATAAGGCACTTTATCCGAGATAAAGTTTCTCCGCAATTAATCCAAGATTAATTAAGTTCGAATCAAATATCATAGGTGAATCTTCAGGAAGCGACCCAAGAGATCTCCGGATATGTTGGCAGTAAATACGGTCGTCGGATAATCCGAACACGCACGTACCTCGTACTACGTTCTTACCGATTCACAAGACAAGGTTGGCTTCTAGCAAAGCGCCATGCCTACCCAATTCTCCAGAAATATTCTTATAGGAATATAAGATCTATATCAAGCGTAGTATACCGTAGTATTGCGTACATCGATCCAGTATCGGATGATCACATGCTAGGCCTAGGGCTGGAGATGTGTCTGCCCCGTACGAAACATATATCGGACATCAAGCAACTAGTCTCTTTAAATCGGACAATCCTGACCTAGTCATATTGTCCCGACGGTTGCAACCTTTTATAGAGTACTAGTTCTGTGTCCTGCGTGATCATCACCTCCATATGTCTGAAGCGATACTTCCATCTTGACATCACATCCAGTACACTACGATTCTCGATAAACCCAGAAGAGGTGTACACAGAACCGGTTAAGGTCCCCAACCACCAAAACCAAAGTTTACCGATTGTCGCAAGTACTAGCGATGTAAGTCTCAGGTTAAGACCATATACACCTACCCTGATGCGGCCTCCCATAGACACCTAGACATACTACCAATGGGATTCCGCGGGGTCTATCCAGAGCGAAGCTGTTTTCCGTACCATCGGTAAAACACAACCTCCTATCGCACTTGCATAAGTATCCAATACTTAAATATATGAGAACTATGCCGTTGTGCCCTCACAACGTGCACAAGCGCAATACTAGCCTATTCCGCATTATCGATGTCCAGTCTCGATAATACTACGGCTAGGGATATTTAATGATTAAACCTTTATGGATTGATACTGTCTCATATCATCTCAATCCAGTACTAATCATATGGACTTTCGCCATTTATATATCAAAGTAAATAATATTTACAAAATGGCAAAAGGCAATTTCATTATTACATAGTTAATTTTGTACAATATACAATATCATTTACAAACAGTGACGCTATGGGACACAATGTCTAACAGCGAGGCCCACAATCAGTGCAGTATCAGTATTTGCCCGGGTATGGCATTCTGGGGGGCGAAGGCCCACATCAGTTTCAGTATCAGTTTTGGCCGGGTAGGGCACTCCGTTTATGAGACCATCAGTCATTTGGCCAGGTACACCACTCCGTTATGGTACCATCAGAATCAAGTCTTGCCGGGTATGGCACTATGCGGGGCGAGGCCCATATAGCATCAGAATCGGGTCTTACCGGGTATGGCACTCTTAGGCGGGCCCTATTAGCATTATATCAACTTGGGGGCGAGGCCCACATCAGTATCAGTTTGGGGGGAGGCCCCACATCAGTTTTAGTCTGGGGGCGAGGCCCACATCACGTCAATCTGGGGGCAAGGCCCACATTTAGTATCAGTTTGGGGCGATCCCTATTAACTTTTGGGGCGAGGCCCACATCAGTGTCAGTCTGGGGGGCGAGGCCCACATTAGTACCAGTTCAGGGTCGATGACCCACTACATCATCAGTTCGAGGGTGAGGTCCCTATTGTCAGCGGTGTTGGGTCGAGGTGCCCAGGGTCGAGGTGCCCCCGTTGTCGGTTTTTGTAGTTCCGGGTCGAGGTGCCCAGGGTCGAGGTGCCACTACACATCATCAGTTTTAGGGCGAGGTCCCTATTGTCAGCGGTATTGGGTCGAGGTGCCCAGGGTCGAGGTGCCCACTACATCATCAGTTTGAGGGCGAGGTCCATATTGTCAGCGGTGTTTGGTCGAGGTGCCCCCGTTGTCGGTTGTAGTTTCGGGTCGAGGTGCCCAGGGTCGAGGTCCCCACTACATCATCAGTTCGAGGTGAGGTCCCTATTGTCAGCGGTGGTGGGGGTCGAGGTGCCTAGGGTCGAGTGCCCCCTTGTCGGTTGTAGTTTCGGGTCGAGGTGCCCAGGGTCGAGGTGCCCACTACATCATCAGTTCGAGGGTGAGGCCCATTTTGTCAGTGGTATTGGGTCGAGGTGCCCATGGTCGAGGTACCTCCGTTGTTAGTTGCAGTTCTGGGATGGTCCCAGGGTCGAGGGGCCAATCATCATCAGTTGTAGTTCCGAGATGCGTCCCGGGTTGAGGACCCACTACATCATCAGCTTATGGGCGAGGCCCACTTTTGTCAGCGTATTGGGTCGAGGTCCTAGGGTCGAAGTACCCCCGTTGTCGGTTGCAGTTCCGAGTGTTTCCAGGGTCGAGGGCCCACTGCTCATCAGCACGGTTCACATTCGGTGGTTCGGACAAGCCCCAGAGGTCGAGCCACATCGGCACCATATCAACTCAGTTCAAAGCAGGCGGCAGTCAGGTGGCAGCTGGCGACCAGGTAAGTAAAATACATTGCCGTACTTTGATATGATTGTATTGTCACACATTGCACAAGTCCCATCAAAGTGGGGCGACTGTAGGCATTGCATTTTTACATATAAGTCCCCGATGATGAGTCTCGTTTGGAGACACTACCTCTTTGTTGTGAAGCCGCGGGAACGGACGTCGGAAGGGCAAAGTTTGGAAATTGGGCATTTGGTCGGATTTAACTCGCTTGTTTGCTTCGGGTTTGCTTGTTGGACCTCTATTTTAAAAACAAACCAACCCAATCCAATAAGTCAAACATTAAAACACATCTCACAAATTAAATAATTAAAACATTAAAATACATGTCACAAATTAAACTTAAATTAATTAAAACACATGTCACAAATTAAATTAAATTAAATTAAATTAAAATCAAATTAAAACCATAAAACCAATTAAATTAAATTAAAATCTAAATAAATTCTAATTCCAAAAATAAATTGATCATTTCCAGAAATCCTAAACCTAGCTCACCACTATATAAAGAACACAAAAAATCCTAAACTGGTCTCCTCTTTTCTTCCACCCACACGGTATTTCACCAAAAGATAAGAAAACCCTAAGCTATTTTCTCTCTCAACTCACACGGCCACTTTCCCGATCTCCCCTTTCTCCATCTTCTATTCTCTTTCAGTTTCTTTCCCTTCTTCCACCGTGAATCAAAGTCGCCCCCCATAGGAACAAAACAACAAAACGAAAAGCCAATTACCGTGACATACACTCACATACGACATCAACACTTTCGAAGCACATGCACGGCAGATGAACACTCAAACAAACGCAGACACAAACCCTAGGAGACACTCTCCCTCTCGGCAGACAATGAAAGAACCCTAATCACGTCTCCAGCACACACTGCTCACAAGATCCACTCACGGCGATTCACTATATTGAAGGTAACACACATCAAAGAACCCTAAACCTCTTTTGGATCTTGGATTCTCTGCTTCGCTCTCTCAACCACTCATGCCTAACCACAAATCAACAACACACATACCAACTAAATAAAACAAGATCTCACCGAGCCAACACTCAACCTTAAGCCACACATACACACTCAACCCGTAAGCAATAAATTGATTCACGCCACTCTACTCACACATTGCCCTTAACCTCATCATGCCAAAAATGTGCCCCCACTAGCCGAGTAAACCTGCTTTCATCACGTCCCACATCGACCAGCTAACACTCTCACACTACACACCAAACACATGTCCTAAGCTCACGCGCACACGGCACTCAGCGCACTATCATTCGCCACCAACACACCCACACACAGGCCCCACACACGGTCAAAACACACACCACTCACGGCACCATTCACCAGCCCCCCACTTCTCTCCAAACCCCCTTCACACCACAACTTACCTCACGCAACTGCCCTCTTCACGCCTAGCCACATGCAGCCCTCACTAGCCCTCACGTAGCAAACCTCACCTCACGCAATTACCCTTCCAGCAACCCACCATACGCACGCACCTGACCCTTCCCGCATCTGACCATTCACGTAACAGTACCCTCCAACTCAGCCATTACTTCAAGCCAATAGCCCTCAACTCAACGTCACAAGTCCCACATCGATCAGCTACTGCCTCCCTCAAAGACACAAACTCAATCAGCCCCTGCCTCCTTCACGCAAGTACCCCACTCAATCAGCCCCTGCCCTCTTCACGTTACGGCCCACTCAACCAGCCCACTTCCTCCATCGCCTAAAACAAGAACCCTCATCACCGATAATAATATAGCCCATAAAGCCAATCAGTCGACAGCACATACTCACAAGCTCCTCACTTTATAGCACACACTCAAAAACACGTCACTGCCACTCAACACACAAGCCTCACGCAATCACACAGCCGCCACTCACAAAAGCCACAATCAGCAACTACCCTTAATCGTGAACACAAATAAACAAAACCCTCACTGCCGAGACACAAACTAAAACCGCACAGCTGCCATTCAATAAACCCTCCATACAACCCCTATTGATCACTAAAAAACCACCAAAACAGTCCCCAAAACCGCACAAAACAGCCCCAAAACAGTCCCTGAATACCGCAAACAGTAACTAAACCCAGTGATCAGAAAATGCAGCGAAATAGAGTGAAAACAACAGCCCGAATAGCAAACAGCGAGGGAAAGACGTTGAGTTGAGTGAACCAAAAGAGTTGCGGATCATTCACCCTTCCAACGGACGTGTAACGCTCTTTCGTGAGACGACAAAAGAGGTTAGACTTGAGGGCACCTTTTTATTTATTATCTTTCGTTTATTTTATTTACTTTAGAAATATTATCGCATGAGAGTCGTTTGAGGCATGATGTAATTGTTGGATGAGCGGAATATGTGTTCCCTTTTGTGGTATATAGGATGGAAACCCGACGTAAATTCTGTAGCCGAATCTGAATGGACGGTAGTGCGGTTTGTAACTCGGGATACAACGCCACGTACCACTTAAGAGACACGTATTTCGTCTCATCCAAACTTGTGTTTGAGCATGATGTATTCGTAGATTATTAGTTATTAATTTAAAGCATGATGTAGTCTAGTTTTATGTTTATTTTCAAGCATGATTATGTTATTTTATGCATGATATTTTATTTAGTTTATGATTATGTTTTAAATAGTTATTTGTTTATTGGTTTAATGTCTCAATGTGCTCATTGTGTGATATTGCGTGTTGCCGTTTTAAAGACTTGTG
The DNA here is from genome assembly GCA_019454045.1 of Zanthoxylum bungeanum. NCBI lineage: Eukaryota > Viridiplantae > Streptophyta > Magnoliopsida > Sapindales > Rutaceae > Zanthoxylum > Zanthoxylum bungeanum. The sequence continues at coordinate 1,484 of SKCR01039647.1, read as the reverse complement.
TTTCGAGCATGCACACTTAGATTAGGAGTTATTTTGATGAATGCATACTAGACGTAGATTACCCTTGAGTATGACTGTTGAATAGATTCGGTTAGTTTTATTGCACAAATCACATCATTACAAGTGACATAAGTAAGGGACCATTCCGAACCCAACGGGTTTGAGGTCTTCCCTTGCGAGGGGGTGAGTGCGGCCTTAAATATTTGTCCCGGTTCACACCGGGTGGTGACTCCATGTTATTTCGTACTCCCAACTAGGCCGCGAGCCTAGAACAGCGTCGCCGGTTTCTGTGTCCTATAATAAGTCTTAGAGAGTTAATGGCTATTCTCAAGGAGATCAAGCCAAAGTTTGCAATTAGGCAAGTAGCGTAAGGCGCATCTTACTTCGATATTCCAAAAGGCCAAGGCTAGGCCAAAGGCTTCTAGAGTGTTGAAAAAGGCGAAGGCAAAATTATTATAATCTTCTGGGAAGATAAAGAACATATCCCAAAATGTCTGCTTAAATGTAGCAATGGGATTGCGGAAGCGTGACTGCCAATTGGACAAAGCAGACATGAAGGAATTGAAGACGAGCAAGGCTCTGACTTCAAATATGTTTGTCATAAACATGTTCACTACTAGTATTAAAATTGGATTTTAGATACTGGAAGTGGTACATAAATATGTACTGGAGAACAAATTCTGCTATGAACAGGATACTGACTTCAAATGAGATATATCTGCGAGTCGGAAACGGGATGAAAGTCGCTGTTTTTAACCGTAGATACCTAAATTTAGGAACTACCCTTCGGGTGTGTACTTAAATTATGAAACTGTTAGAATGTAACTAGTTTGACTAGAAACATTATCTCTATATCAGGTTTAACCCGTTGCGGGTTATACCTTTATATTCTAGAACACTAAAGTGTTTTATTATCTAAAGATGATATTGAGATGAACACATTTGATGTGAAATAACAGCACTTATATTTTGAATATAAATAAATCTCAAACATATAACATGACAAATAAATAGCTCAAACTGATTTGATCAGATGAAACATAATGTGGCATTGTTGTCTGGGACACAATTAAAACAAGACTCGTATATCCACACTTTTGAAGAGTGGGTACTAGGACTGATTTGATTCTATTCAAATAAAGTCTACGAATCTATTTATGGGCAAAGTGCCTAAAAACACCTTTACTTGGTAAAAGTGCAAATGCCAACCGATCTGTTAGCCCTAGTTCATAGTGAAGCAAGTGGGCCCATGTCTAGCTAGGCTAGAAGTGGATATGAATATTTCGTGACCTTTACGGATGTGGCATCGCGTTATGGTTATGTGTTTCTTTTGAAACATAATCGAAAACTTTTATAGTTTTCGACACGAAATAGACAAACAGATCGGCTAAAGTATTAAACCGTCACGGTTGAGACCGTAATGGAAAATACTTAAGCAATAAGTTTCACATATACTTGAAAGAGTATAGTGTTCTTCAATGAGG
>SKCR01039646.1:0-115363 GCA_019454045.1 Zanthoxylum bungeanum | reverse complement strand
AGGCCAAAATGTAATTTCTAGAAAGTATAGGGACCTTTCTGAAATTTACCAAAAAAAATTTGCTGATGTGGCACTGGTGCTGACGTGTCCGACACGTAGCGCTGATGTGGTGGCTGACTGGTCTGTTGATGTGTCCTGCTGACTGTGCGTGACGGCTGACTGGATGATGACGTGGCAGCTGACTCAGCGTCTTCAAGCTTTATGGCCCGTGTGGAGCGTCTTAGCTCCTGATACCACTTGTTGTGATACAAACAATCACAATAGAGGAGAAAACAAAAGATTTACAAAGCTTATTTCGAAGCTTTACGAAAAAACTTCTCAAACACTCTTTACTCTCTATTTTAGCTCACTCTGATTTTGGGATGATTTACAAATGGGATTGAGTCTCCTTTTTATAGGGCCAAAATGTGTGTTATAGTAACACATGTTTTGGCAGTTCGGTGAGAGTTGGCCAATTTGGCCATTCATGCATTTGCATGCATGGTGAGTCAACATGATATGATGGGATTGAGACATCCCACATTGCTTGGGAATGATATTGAAATTTGCTTATAAGGAGTGATCACCTTAAACTTTTGAGAGGTCAGCGATTCGAAGTCGGGTAATCTCATTCTTTGACTGTCAAAAAGTTGGACATGACCTTTTTAACTTTTCTTCTTTTTTAATTTATATTTTTAATTTAAATTTAAGGAAAAATCAAGGAAAATAACTGATCTGGGTCAAAATACAAATGAACCAAGAATGATTACATCCTATGGAAAATTCAACAGAGATGACTAACTTAGTAACTTACATACAGAGCAAGGACATTAATTATTTATCTATAAGCAATAAACAAAAGCACAATCTAAGAGACTTCAGTTAAACTAAATGCATTCCAAATGAAAGAAACACCAGAAAAATCATAAAAAATAAAAATAAAGAAATGGGTTGTGAGACTTACCAGATGAAGAAAAAAATGAAGCAGCTTTATAAATCCAATTCCAAAGAAATGAATTTGGCTAGAAACTTAACTGAAGATTCCTGGAACATTTAATCAAAACTTTGATCCCTTGTGCAATCACGTGTTTGCTTTCACTTACTCCACTTTTGGACAGAAGAATGAAGATAGTAAACAGTATCTGGGAAATGAAAAGGACAGTGATATTTGTGTTTTGGTTTGAAAATATAGACCGATTAGCTTTTGCTTTTTTGTCTGTTTCCATCAAGTGACTATTTGCTTATGAATAAGTTCGTTAGCTGTAAGCTGTTTAGTGATCAGAAATGTTGGTTTCGTTATGTGGTCATCATGAACACCATAAATAATCACAAAAGAATAAAAAAAATTATTTTTACTTTTTCTAAGTTATAACTTATAAATTACTATTTCAATATTTTTCAAAAAATATATATATTATTAACTATAACGCGGTGAGTAGTTCAATGGTCTCAAACCTTCCAAGGCAAACTTGAAAATAAGAGTTTGAATCTCTACAAAGACTTATTGGTGTGAATTTAATAAAATAAATTTAAACGATATAGTTTTGTTATAATAATAATTTTAAATTTTAATAAAATCTTACATTAATTAATAATAAATATATTTTATGTTAATATATCTTGATAAATACATATCTATTGTAACTTTTTGTCATTATAAGTTGTTTTCTGTCATAAATTCTATCATTATATATTGATAATTAATTATCCGTCATAATTTTTATAATTATATCTTAATATATAATTATCTATCATATTTTCTATAATTATATCTTGATATATAATTATTTGTCACATGTCTATCATTATCTTTTGATAAATATGATATATATCTCACATTTATAATAATGTAATGACAAACACGAATTATGCATAAAATTGATGTTAAGATAACCTCTTTTTTTATTAGTGATATTTTTTTAATATTGTATTGTTATATACAATAAAAAAACCTATTGGATAAATTAAAAAGATGCACTTATAGTACAACCCATATACTAATATATCCACTTTTTTATAAGATAGTGAGACTTTTTGAGTTTATGGAGGGGTTTTAATTATATTTTATGTTACATGTTTTTGAATTTGTTTGCTAAGTCTTGCTTGGTTGTTGGTATATGGATAAGAATATCCCCATCTGTTGGAACATTTTTATTTACCTACCTAATCTAACCTAGCTTAATCTATACTTTAGCAGCTTAAGCGGTGATTAATCATATATTAATCATAAGTTGCTACCAGCACGATTAGATTTGGCCAAAAATCGCCGATTGAGATTTCCATCGAAAATTGATGAATTTTAGCCTATTTGTCGCCGATTAATCATCGATTTCTGATTTTTGATTTTTGGCTGATTTACCGAAAGACTCACCTTCTTATTCTTTTCCTCATTTTTTTATCTCTCTCAACCTTATGATTGTTTAACCATTTCTTATTTAATTTTTATGATAAATGAAAATTGATTTTTGGAGAATATTGAGAAATGAATTTTAATTTTTTTCAATCATACGAAACGTCACTTTTACCATTTCCGATTAATTTCTGATTAATGTCATTTTTATGATTGTTTCGATGTTGGGAAACACTCCAAACTTTAAGAATGATACTCAATTAAGTTGTTCGCTAATAAAATCAACTTGAAAATATATATATATATAATATATATATATATATATATATATTATATATATATATATATATATATATATATATATTCTTTTGTTTAAAAATTTAAATAAACTTTTATTCATTTATCCAGAAACAATAATAATTTTTTTAAGTGTTTCTGAGTAATTATTATCATATTTGTTTTTCGGAGGATCCAGAGAGTCCATTGTAGCTCAATAATTATCAAGAAATAATTCAATTTGTGAGGTCAAACCAATCAATCAATTTTTGTCAGGATTTTGAGCTGCAGAGTGGACCCTTGCTCTATTCAATTAAATGATGCCAATTTTTAGTGAATGCGACTACTATACATCAGCATTAGATCCGATCATGATTTCGATTCATAATCGAAATTGAATTGGAACCAAATTAATTTGAACCGGATAATTTTGATTTCAACCGATTCTGATTCCGAAATCAAAATCGGAACCAGATTTTTATCAATGTCTTAACCGGAACCGGATTTGATCTCTATTCAATTAAGTGATGCCAATTTTAAATGAATGCCACTACTACACAGCACATCATGTATGAGATACCTCAGGGTTACTAATGGCCTTTAATTCTTGACCATTGTTTGGCTGTCACTTGCCAACTAAACAATGGCCAAAATAATAAAAAAAAAATTAAAATATAAAAAATAAATATTAAATTGCAAGTCTAATAATTGAAATTGCATGTTAATTATTGAAAGTTTCATGTTAGTAAATATTTTATATTTATCGGTATTAATTACATGTTCAATGGTCAAAGTATGTTCAATGATCTTAATTTCATGTTCGATTTATAAAACATTAAAAAGTTGCATATAATGCTCAATAATTATATGTCAATGGTTAAAGTAGCTTGTTAATAGTTGAAAAATTCATGTTAGCAAAGATTTCATATTATTATTATTAGTTATATATTTAATGATTAAAGTTGTATGTTAAATAATTAGAAGTTTCATTTTTAGAAGATTTCATATTTTATTAGTTGTGGTAATTGCATGTCAATAATAAAAATTACATGTTAATAATTAGAAGTAAAATTATACGCGAAGTAAAAATAAAATTATTTAAAATTTTCGGATAATTTTATATAAAAGTAAATTTTTAGACAGAAAAATGATAATATTTAAGTCATTCAGTGTTAATTGGCTCAATTTCGTTATTTTTATGGTACTAATCTACACCTAGCCACGGTTCAGGTTCAGAATTGAAATTGAACCAGAACCGAACCGATATGAACCGGTCAATTTCGGTTCCAATCGGTCGGAACCGGAACCAGATTTGTTCGGTTCGGTTAGGGTTCTACCCTATCCGAACTGAATAGAATCGGAAGGTTTCAACCGGTTCAACTATTCCAATCAGAACCTTAAGATTCCGTTGGGCCAGGCAGCAGGGAGCAACGACTCCTTGCTGTCTTAATTTATTTTTATTTTTTTGTAAAATTTAATTTCTAAATTAACCCTAATAACATTAATAAAACGGCTAGTTTTATGGACAATTTAGGTATTATAAAATTAATCCAAAATTTATAAATATGGGTCATTCTTCATTTTTTCAACACACCAATTCTCAATTCTCTCAATTTCTCCAATTCTCTCATTCTCAATTCTCTCATCTTCAATTTCTTCTATTGATTTAATTTCTTCAATATTAACAAAAAAATGGCAAGCTCATCTGAGAACATCATGTCTAATGTGCCAACCCAAGATGGGGGCCAAAGTATCGGTACACGGAGAAGAGAACTTAACTCTCGATCTTCCAATATTTTCAAAATTCATTTTCAATTAGTCGAGACTGAAAATGAAGGTACAAGAGCAATATGACACATCTTTCTTCAAATTTACTTGTATGACACATCTTTCTTTAAATTTTGGAGAAAAAATTACCTAATTATGTTCGAAATATTTTAAATCTTGCTGCTTGTAAAATGTATAGAAATACAACAAAACAACAAAATTTTAAATTATACAAAGATGGTAAAATTATTTAAATGAAATATTTAAAGATATTAAAGATCATCTTTCTATTTGCTATGAATTAAGCATGGCAAAAACGCCTGGGCCCGGTCTAGCCCAGTCCGGGCTTAAAAAATAATATATATATATATAATTTTTTATTATTAAAAAATAGGGTCGGATAAAGCCTGGCCCGAGCTCGAGTCAGAGAAGGGCCAGGTCAGCCTGATTTGTACTCGGGCTTCAAAATTAATTACCGAGCTTAGCATAGCCTGGGCCCGAGCCAACCCATTGCCACTGTTATCTGATATTTGGAGTGACCATTGACAAACACACTTATACATGAGTGTGACTTGTCATTGGATTGATGCATTATGGAACATACAAAATTGACTTATTGCATTTAGAGTTTTTGATGAGAATCATACTGCACAAAATATTTATAAAATGACTAACGTAATTTTTGATGAATATGGTTTATTATGTAAAATTTTAATAACTGGTTTTGACAATGAATCTGCAAATACTGCATCAATTAGAGATTTAAAAGAAATATGCCAACAAGATTTATGGGGTCTATTTTTTCATGTTCGTTACACATGTCATGTTCTTAATTTATGTGTTCAAGATTGTTCAACTTTTTTAGAACATCACATTAATCATATTAAGATTGCACGTAATTGTATTTGGTCATATTCTAATGTTAGGAGAGAATGGACCAAGTTTTGTAAATTAAATGGTGTTAAATCGTTAAAATTTTATGAGATGTTCCAACTTATTAGAATTCAAATTATTTTCTTTTAACTCAAGCTTTTCAACACAAAGACGTATTATGTAGTTTTTTTCCCAACATGTCAACATATAATAATTTTGCTTAGTCAATGAGATATTTGAGAAAAAAATTAGAACTTTTAAAAGTTTAAATGATGCTACAAATATTTTTAGTGGAGTTTATTATCCTACAATAAATTTATTTTTTATGGAATGTTTGAATATTGTTGGTACTCTATATGATCATGCTGAAACTTCAAATATTAATGATATTATTTTAATTAAAGTTATCGTTGTTATGAAGATAAAATGATTGACTTATTTTAAAGACATTTCATTACTTTATCTTATTATCATAATTTTTTATCCTAAATTTAAATTAGAAAGTTTGAATAATGGTTTACAAACTTACTATGCATTTTTAGGAATAGATGATGAAATTAATATTAGAAAAATAATAGATGGAATAAAAATTGATTCAATCGATTTATTTAATGATTACGTTAGTATATATAACTTGCAATCATCAGGATAATTTAGTAGTGAACCCGTAACACATTGACCGGCGTAAACACACACGTATAACGCAAGCGCACGTATCGTTCAAGTAGTATAAAAATATCGATCCCACGAGGACTTAATTCCTACTGTTGTTATTAATTGTTGAATCTATTTATTTACAAATATCTAATTAAATGGAGAAGAGAGAGATTGTTTGTTTGTTTGGTTGAATGTGGCTTTGCTAAATAAATAAATAAATAAATAAAAAGACAAAAGAAAATACTAAGGAAAATACAAAAGATACAAAGATCTAGGGTTGTGAATCATTCTAATATCATTTTAAAGATGAAGTGATTATTTCATGTTTGTGTAATAAATCAGTTTACTAACCTGGAACACTAAATTATGTGTAAGCCTCTGTCGATGGTCAGACACAAATACCCAGTTTAACCTAATTGAACCATATGTCTATGTCAATCAAATTATCTGGATTCATTAAGTTTAAGTTCCAATTATGGCTACCCCCGCCCGATAGGTATATTCCTATCCTGTAAGGAAATCTATTAAAGGGTTATCTATCCTCAAGGAAGATCGTGGGCTATTAAGTCTAAGGCTGAAACCTAAAATCCCTATGTCTAGTTCATTTTAGATTTACCACATCAATCTTATTGGTGATCAGACAACAAGAATCATTAAGCTTAAGACTTAATAAGTAAACCTTTAAATTACCCAAACTATAAAATAATCCATTATAAACCGGTGATATTAAAATTCATCACAATCCCAGATAACTAACACATAATTAGGACTAGTAACAACTTAAAAGTAAAAGACCTAAAGTAAAAATACTGAAAAGTAAAAGACATAAAGTAAAACTGAAAAGTAAAATAAAATAAAATGCTAAGGTAAAAGGAATTACTTTTACTACTATTAATTTAGATATCTCCCATAAAATAATATATAAACTTGTGATAATATTACCAACCGACCAATCTGGCGGTATCCTGATTAAGTCAAATTAAGTCCAACCAGCCATAAAGGCGGAACCAAAATTAAATTACCAACCGACCAATATAGCGGTATCCTTTATTAGTCAGGTTTAAACCAGATTAAAATTAAATTACCAACCGACCAATATAGCGGTATCCTTTTTAAGTCAGTATTTTAAATAGTGAATATATTATTTTAAAGGGAGATTAATCTAAATAGTAACAGTAAAAGAATTACCTTTCATCATAGCTGGGAAAAGTTACCTATTCATAGTGAATAGTAAAAACTGTAAAAAGTAAAAAGTAAAAATTAAATTACTATTATTACAAAACGTAATTAAAATTATTTACAAAACTAAAAAATAAAAAAACTAAAAAAAAACTAAAAGAAGAGAGAGAAACTCTCTCTTTAGAGAGAATTGAAGAGAGAGAGAGGTGTGTCGAATTCTGAAATCTGAATCTGAATTTATAGGCAAAATTCGGTTTCCAGCGTCGGGATGCTGAAGGCTCCAGCGTCGCGACGCTGGAACAGTGAGACGTGGCCCATTCTCTGCATGACACGTGGCGATTCGGATAAGAGGATAAGGCGACACGTGGCGAGGCGGCTAAGAGCTCAATTATTACGCTGACGTGGTAAGGCGGCTGAGAGAAATTGTCGGCACCATAGGATTGCGACACGTGGCGACACGTGTCATGCTGTGATTGGCTGATGATGATGTGGCATGTTGACTCGGGTGACCATCTGATGTGGACGATGACGTGGCATGACGCGTGGAATAGTTGACTCGTTGACCGGATGATGTGGCGACACGTTGGATGACACGTGGCACACGTGGCGATGGCGACTGTCGGCACCGTAGGATGATGACACGTGGCACGGCACATGTTAGCAGATCGGCTGTGATGGTGACACGTGTCACGGCGCATTTTAGCAAAGTCAAACTTCTCAAATTCTGACACATTGACCCGGCGCATGTTAGCAGATTCGGCGCATGCTGGGCGTCGCGACGCTGAAGTGCTGGGCGTCGGGACGCGGGAAATTACCAAAAATGCCATTTTCATCCAATTTTCACTGTTTTGCCCCAAATCACCTCCAGAATGTCCTGAAACTTTATTTATCTACAAAATAACACAAAACACATCAAAATATTCACAAGACTCAATAAACTATACAAAATATTAGGATAAATGAGTGGGAAATAGTGATATAAATACCACTCATCACACCCCCAAACCTAACATTTTGCTAGTCCTCGAGCAAAACATTAAATAAAATAACATGAAAATAAAATTAACTAAGCCATTTTCGTAGGGATCACGATTGCATTTAGCATATGCAACAAGCCTTTAAACCCCTAGGTGTCCCTAGTGGATGAGTTGTAGTCTCGTGAGGGCTTACAACAATGATACCCACAAACATTTTACAAAAGTAAAAAGGTAGTAAAACTAATGCACACAAAAGCAAAAAGACAAGAGAAAATAGAATAAAGATGTTAGTGACTAATCAGGTGAAACTTCTACTCCAAGTTACTAGTTGTTTTATTTCTTTCTAAATTACTGAATAAGTAAATTCTCCGATTATATTTACCATTCTCCATATACACAGCCAACAAAATATTAATCAACTCATTTTTGCCCACAACAGTCATAAGTGCAGTTGATAAGAGAGTAATATTTTTGTCCTAAAGTTCTATCAAATTTCACACATTTTTTGTAGCAATGGAATAATTTTTCTGATTTTTTTCTTTGATTTTTCTGAATTTTGACTTTTTATTTATATACAATACCTTCCGTCTATGTAGCGAGCTTTGGGTCGGTGGCTCCCAAACCAGTTGGCTTTAGGGCACCAGGTGTTAAGACACCCCTACATACTTAATTACCCAGACTTCAGATATATATATATATATATATATATATATATATATATATATATATATATATTTTTTTTGTAGCATCTTCGATCAATGTAGCGAGTTTTGGGCCAGTGACTCCCAAACCAGTTGGTTTTAGGGCACTAGGTGTTAAAACACCCTTACAGACTTAATAACCCGGATCTTAGATACTTTATTTTTGTACATCAGAAATTTTTTTTTTTTACTCCATCACTAATTATAGATGCTTCCTCTAATTAAACTAGAGCACAGAATATTACAAACTTTTCAATTACAGCTCATGTCCGTATGTTTCTATGTATGTTGATAATACCTGCCAACTGAGCATAAGAAGATCCATTTTAGTCAGTGTTATAGAGATATTACAAATTAAATAATTCAAAAGGAAATAAACAAAAATTAACTTGTTCCGAAATAAATGGTTTGAGATACGTCTCAGGAGTGGAAACTCCTTACTCAGCTATCCTTTACCAATTTCACCATTTTAGTCAAAACAAAAACGCAAAATATTTTTGTAATTTTTGAAAATTTTTCAATTTTTTTGTATTTTTCGAAAAATTTTGGACTAAAAATAAAATAACACACAAACTAAAAACAAGGTACTAATAAACTAATTCCCTCCCCCAAACCTAAATGAGACATTGTCCCCAATGTCTTAAACAGTGGAAGAGTTTTAGAAGATAATCTCTGGTTAGCTGAAATTTTACAGGAAAAATTACCGATTAAAATTTATGCCCAAATTACAGTTCTTACCACTGTCGTTATTTGACCATTTTAGTAAAAATTTTGACAGAATCACCTCTGTTTTTCCACAAATCCTCAACAACACAAAACACTCAATCACCAAACACTCCAAATATCAATCTTTCTCCACACTTCGCCCCCAATTATTATGAATCAATTTGTCAAATATCAACACTTCGCAATTTCAATTCTCGCAATACCAAGTCATAATCAACCACATCACCGAATTCAATCCCAATTACCAAATCAATTTTTATCAAATCATTACCGTAATTTCAGTTTTGATTTTGGCAGTGGAGGATACAGATCGGTTTGGACTTGGGTTGATTTGCTGCTTCTCGGTTTTGGTTGTGGGTTCGGCAAAGGTGGCTCTTGGCTGGTACATGTGCGGCGAATAGTGGATGGTTCGGCAATGGCTTGGTGTGATGGGGGTTTGGCTAGGGTCGTTGGTGGCTCGGTTTGGTGGTTCACGGCTTCTCGGTTTGGTCTCAGGTGATGGCTTCTGGTTTCGGCTGCTGTTTGGGTGGTGATGGCTGGTGTGGTCGATGATGATGGCTCAGTTTTGACTCGGCGAAGGTAGGGCTCGGTCACAGCAAGGGTGGCTCGCGGTGGTTGTTGATGCGGCTGGTGGATCTCGGTTTTGGTTTGTGGTTGAAGTGGCTGTGATGGATCTCGGTGGATTCGGCGAAGCTTGGTTTTGATGGTGATGGACGGTTTGGCTTGCTCACGGTTTCTTGGTTGTGGTTGTTCTCGGCAGTGAGGGTGAATCTTGGTCGAAGGTTGGAAGCTCGGCCATGGGTCTTGGTTTTGGTTGGTTCTCGGCGGTGGTGGCTCTGCAGTGGGTGAACTCGGCGGTAGATCTCTCGGTGATGGTGGTTTGACACGGCTCGGTTTCGGTTCGGTGGCTGGTGGGTTTCGGTCACGGCAAGGGGTGGATATTGGTTTGATGGTGGTTGTTGGTGCGGCTGGTGGTTGAGGATGAAGAAGATGAAGAGTGAAAGGAGATGCTGCCAGCGCCCTGTTTTGTGTCTCTGAATTGAGTCAGCGTCGCGACGCTGAAAATTGCCTAGCGTCACGACACTCGGTTCTTTAGGGTTAGGGTTTTGATGCAGGATTTTTTTTTTTTTGGCAAAACCAAGTCTTTAGACTGATAAATCCACTGGGACGCGTCTCAAGAGCTGACTCTTTACTCGGCCGTCTCTACTGGATCAACTTTATATCCTCGCGATTTTGTCAAATTTTTATTTTGAAAATCCCGCTTGCACTGGCTTGCTTTGTCCTGAAAAATTCCGTTTTTATTTTTTCCTGCAAAACTAACACACAAAATTAAAAAGTTCACACAAAATAAAACAAATTACAACAAATTGCATGGGTTGCCTCCCTGCTAGCGCTAAATTTTTCGTCTTCAGCCAGACGTGACTGAAATTCATCTGTTAAGGAGGTTTCAATGTCGTTTTGGATGTCTGATTAAAGACAATCCCATGAGCGTTGCTTTTGAAGGGTCTCTTCCAACGGTAAAGTGGCAAAAGAATTTTGTCCCATTCAGTGCTTGTGCCACCTTTTTGCTCCTTGTTGTTCCAGTGGTTCCTGCAAAGAAAGAAAGAAAATCAGGAGGTCTCATATGGTGCTTGACTTGGAATGAGAGTTCCATTCTGTCAAGCTTCTGGGTGATTTCTTTGATTTGTACTCCCCGATACAGCGATGTTTCTCCTGAATACTCTGGATCTTTAATTTGGTCTGACAGTTGCTCCTTCATTTGCTCTGCTTTTTGCTCCACCTGAGGATGAAAAGATGTGTCTGACATTAGGTCTTCATCCTCTGATCTGAGTAAAATGATCGGCTCAAGTAGATATTCTTCAAACATTTGTGTAAAGCATTCTCCAAGATCTTCATTTTGAGGTTTGAAAGTTTGATCCTCCATTGTTGGTGCAGTTGGTACAAATAGATCAGCTTCCTCCTCGTCAAAGTCAGAATAATAAAAATCAAATCGAGACTTTACTGGTTCGGGCTCATGAACTGATACCTCTGGTTGTTGATACTGTTCAGCCTCCTCTTTTGTTGAAGTATGAAATGATTGGTACTCGAAGGCTTCATCAGTGTCATCTGAAAATGGTTCTTGAGGTATGTAGTTCTGGTTTTCTGTTAATTGTCTGATATGATCCGTCATCCTCTGTATGGATTCTGCGTTACTATGAATTTGTGCATTAATTTGAGCTGTTTCAAACCAATCTTTGAGCATATGAATCATCTGTTCTTTCTCTGATGGTTCTGGTTGTTGGTAAAGATCAAAGGTGGATGGTGGATAAGATGGAAAATATGATGGTTTTTCGTATCTTGAATGATTCTGATAATTCTGCCACTCTGAAAGGTAAATACATTGATCGCTCGGGTGGTTACCATCACAAATTACACATCTTCCCATTTCGTTCTGATGAGAAAATGTAGTATTGCTTGGTTCTGACATCCAGTGATAATTGTTGGGCTGGACAACAGGCCTCAGAAAACCAGACTGTTGCTCCCAGATGTGGGGTGTATCTTCTTGTAAGGCTCGTAATCTTTCAATCTCCCAGTAGTGTTCCATTTTTTAATCACCTGAAAACAAAAGAAATAAAAATTACAAAATAAAATAAAGAAAATTAGATATAAGTAAATTTGATAGATTCAAAATTAATAACTCAAGAAATATAAGTCCCCGGCAACGGCGCCAAAAACTTGACCGGCGTAAACACACACGTATAACGCAAGCGCACGTATCGTTCAAGTAGTATAAAAATATCGATCCCACGAGGACTTAATTCCTACTGTTGTTATTAATTGTTGAATCTATTTATTTACAAATATCTAATTAAATGGAGAAGAGAGAGATTGTTTGTTTGTTTGGTTGAATGTGGCTTTGCTAAATAAGTAAATAAATAAAAAGACAAAAGAAAATACTAAGGAAAATACAAAAGATACAAAGATATAGGGTTGTGAATCATTCTAATATCATTTTAAAGATGAAGTGATTATTTCATGTTTGTGTAATAAATCAATTTACTAACCTGGAACACTAAATTATGTGTAAGCCTATGTCGATGGTCAGACACAAATACCCAGTTTAACCTAATTGAACCATATGTCTATGTCAATCAAATTATCTGGATTCATTAAGTTAAGTTCCAATTATGGCTACCCCCGCCCGACATGTATATTCCTATCCTGTAAGGAAATCTATTAAAGGGTTATCTATCCTCAAGGAAGATCGTGGGCTATTAAGTCTAAGGCTGAAACCTAAAATCCATATGTCTAGTTCATTTTAGATTTACCACATCAATCTTATTGGTGATCAGACAACAAGAATCATTAAGCTTAAGGCTTAATAAGTAAACCTTTAAATTACCCAAACTATAAAATAATCCCTTATAAACCGGTGATATTAAAATTCATCACAATCCCAGATAACTAACACATAATTAGGACTAGTAACAACTTAAAAGTAAAAGACCTAAAGTAAAAATACTGAAAAGTAAAAGACATAAAGTAAAACTGAAAAGTAAAATAAAATAAAATGCTAAGGTAAAATGAATTACTTTTACTACTATTAATTTAGATATCTCCCATAAAATAATATATAAACTTGTGATAATATTACCAACCGACCAATCTGGCGGTATCCTGATTAAGTCAAATTAAGTCCAACCAGCCATAAAGGCGGAACAAAAATTAAATTACCAACCGACCAATATAGCGGTATCCTTTTTAAGTCAGTATTTTAAATAGTGAATATATTATTTTAAAGGGATATTAATCTAAATAGTAACAGTAAAAGAATTACCTTTCATCATAGCTGGGAAAAGTTACCTATTCATAGTGAATAGTAAAAATTGTAAAAAGTAAAAGTAAAAATTAAATTACTATTATTACAAAACGTAATTAAAATTATTTACAAAACTAAAAAATAAAAAAACTAAAAGAAGAGAGAGAAACTCTCTCTTTAGAGAGAATTGAATAGAGAGAGAGGTGTGTCGAATTCTGAAATCTGAATCTGAATTTATAGGCAAAATTCGGTTTCCAGCGTCGGGATGCTGAAGGCTCCAGCGTCGCGACGCTGGAACAGTGAGACGTGGCCCATTCTCTGCATGACACGTGGCGATTCGGATAAGAGGATAAAGCGACACGTGGCGAGGCGGCTAAGAGCTCAATTATTACGCTGACGTGGTAAGGCGGCTGAGAGAAATTGTCGGCACCATAGGATTGCGACACGTGGCGACACGTGTCATGCTGTGATTGGCTGATGATGATGTGGCATGTTGACTCGGGTGACCATCTGATGTGGACGATGACGTGGCATGACGCGTGGAATAGTTGACTCGTTGACCGGATGATGTGGCGACACGTTGGATGACACGTGGCACACGTGGCGATGGCGACTGTCGGCACCGTAGGATGATGACACGTGGCACGGCACATGTTAGCAGATCGGCTGTGATGGTGACACGTGTCACGGCGCATTTTAGCAAAGTCAAACTTCTCAAATTCTGACACATTGACCCGGCGCATGTTAGCAGATTCGGCGCATGCTGGGCATCGCGACGCTGAAGTGCTGGGTGTCGGGACGCGGGAAATTACCAAAAATACCCTTTTCGTCCAATTTTCACTGTTTTTCCCCAAATCACCTCCAGAATGTCCTGAAACTTTATTTATCTACAAAATAACACAAAACACATCAAAATATTCACAAGACTCAAGAAACTATACAAAATATTAGGATAAATAAGTGGGAAATAGTGATATAAATACCACTCATCACACATTCAAGACTTAGCGTAGATTACTACAATGAAATAAAAAACAGAGGGATAGCACGACTAACAACCCGGAATTAGATAATTATTTATTTACCAATTTCAAGTTTCCTCATAAAAGTATAGTAAGTAAAAAATTTCAAGTACTTGACTGGTGGAACCGACATCAAAATGTCTATCATATTTTATCAATTATTGCTACATAGATGCTGGCAGCATCTGTTTCCAACGTTGTGGTTGAACAAGCCTTCAGCTTAGGAGGTAATATTTTAAAAGTGAGACGGTCTTCATTACATCCAAGCAGTTTAGAAGCAACAACATGTGTGGATGATTGGACCCGAGCTGATATGAGGCAACAAGAAGATGTCCCCGTGACTTTGAAGACTTGTTCGACAATGCATCTACAAGTGCAAGCGGAATGAGATCTGAAAGATCAACAACAGGCACAGATAATGATGATGAATAAATTATTATAATGTGGAACTATCTAAAAAATATAATGGAATTACGTGATCTTTGATTCATCTCACTCATAGAGGATATATAGGCAAAATAAGTTCTTAAAAATTTAAGTTCAAACTCTTTTATTTTATTTTTACTTTAAGTTTTTAATTTAATGTAATATAAATTCAAAATAATTATTTCAAATAAATTTGAAATCCCATTTTTTTTTTAAAAAATTAAATTTAAAATTTAAAATAATTAAAAAAAACCCGGAACCGAATTGGTGGCCATATCAATACTAATCTAGCCCATTTAAACAATGGTCGTGTAGCCTAATGGTAACCCATGTCTCTCACCTGGTGAGAGACATGGGTTTGAGTCCTTATAAAAGGAGTAGGGACTCAAATCTTATTCCATGAGCTAAGGAGGGTTTGGAAGAAATTTTCTCATGTATGAAAGTAGATTTCCGAGCTGTGTCTCGATAAATAGAGAATAAAAAATTTTGAGCCGCGTCTCGATAGATTTCTGGATAGTGCTAAATATGTATATTTAAAATCTCGATATACATCATTTAATAATATATGTAGATTATAATAATTCAAAAAAAATATAGCCCATTAAAAAAAAAAACCTCTCTAGCAAGTAGCAAATAACTCTCTCTCCCACCACAGAACCAAACCTTAACATTTTGTTTAGCCCCTGCCGCCACCTACTATTTTGAATGGCGGCAGGGAAGCCTCTTAGCTTCATCTTCTCTATCATTAGTCTTTTCTTTTCTCATATTTATTGTTTATTTTGGGTGGTTTTTTGTTTCTCAAATCTGTTGATCCGTGAATCTATTTTTTTTATAGTGATTTATCTCTAATATTTGTGTTGATTTTATATTTCATGTTTTATGCATGAATAATAATCTTTTTGTCAGCATATAAAAGATTAGTGCAGGCTGCATGAGTAAATAGATGGTGAAAACGGGAGCTTCACGTGTTTTCCTGAGATTCTGACAGTCCCTCATAAAACTATTAATCATCATGTATTAAATTGATTGTATGTTGTTGTAAAAGTTTTATATACAATATATGTATTATGTTGTTTCACTTTTAATTAGGAATAGTAGTCATCGAATTTGCACTGAAGCTGAGGTAAGAAGATCAAGCTGGTTTTATAATTCCTCATATTCCTAAGTAGTTTTATGTGTGATATATATTTCTACTAGTTAAGAGAAACATATATTGCATATTTTTTTTTTTTATATATAGTTAGGTTTTATATCCTAATTTAACTTGAGTCTTAGAATGTCCTAATGTTATTTTCGAACTATTACAGTCGTGTAATTATATCTTTATGATGTTTTTATGTGTAAATGAACTTTATCTAAAAAAAAAAAAAAATAGCCAATTTAATCCGAGAGAAATCATATTGATAATGTCCGCTTAATCAGTTGGAATATATTACAATGGTTATAATTGTATGAATTTAAACTCTCATAAATTATCTCAAATTTACTATATTTTTATGTTATGCCTCAATTAAATTTGTTGTTTTGGGTTCGAATGAGCCAAAATCCAAATTTTACAGTAGAATGTATCAAATTTAATGTCAAAGGTCATATCTAATTTTACAACTTTCAAGTTTAGCGCTAGTAAAAATTTCCGAATCTACGGTGAAAATTCAAGTTCCAAAAGTAATCAATTCACACATGAATTGATAAGCAAAAGCAATTACACAAATTTTATGACTTCAAAGGTTTTCAGCACATGCTATTACAAAATCATTCTCAAAACCAAAAAAAAAAAAAAAAAAAAAAGACTTAAAAATTGTGTAAGAGCTGCAAAAGAAAATCAAAATTGATGAGGCCAGAGGAAAGCACCCATGGCAAAAGCCCTTTTCTCATCAAGGGTACCCTGGAAACAGAGGCCATATTGTTTCAGAAGCAAGTCCAGTTTCCATTCTTCCATTTTCTCATAATCTGTTTTCTTGTACCTTGGATAATGAAGTGGCATTTGGAACCCATTTGGAAACTCTTCCTGCTTCATAATCTTGATCTGGGTACCTTCTTTCTTTGTGTCCTTGTTTTGAACTTTGAGATTTGTGTCTCTTGTAACATTTTCTGTGTGCCCAAAAACTTGAGCGAGTGAAAGAACCCATTTCAAAGCCATCTTTTAGAAGCAAGAATCAATAACTCAAACCAAATTGAGCTTAGTAAAAAACAAATCTGCACTTTGTGTATTTTATATATAGTTGTTGGCTGCCATGTGAATTATATACATATGTAAAATATCTGCATTTTCTTAATTAATATTGTGGAAAATATCTTTTAGATGCTCTTTGGTTTCCAGAAATTTCAAGGAGCAGCTATATTGTTCTAGTACTAGACTAGTAGCTGAGAGTCGCTTTCGATATTAGACCCGGCCACGGTTCCGGTTCGGAACCGAACAGGTCCGGTTCCGGTTCCGATTCCGGAACCGAATCGGAATCTCGAACGATCCGAACCGGTGGAACCGTACGGTTCCACCGGTTCGGACGGTTCCAACCAGAACCGAACGGTTCCGGTTGGAACCGTCGGGTTCCTGTTGGAATCGTAGGGTTCCAATAGGAACCCTACGGCCCCCAACGGCTAGTAGCCGTTGGGGGATGCAGGGAGCCGTTTGGCTCCCTGCCAAAAAAAAAAATTAAAAAAAATATATTTTTATTATATAAAATAAAAATACTAATGTACCCCTAATAACGGTAATAAAACGGTTATATTTAGGGGCATTTTTAGTATCAAAAAAATTCTAAAATTCTATAAATAGGATTCATTTTTCATAATTTCATCACACCAAATTCTCAACTCTCTCATTTTCTATAATTCTCTTATTCTCAATCTTACTTCAATACAATTCTCTTATATTCTTATTCTCAATCTCAATTTATTTAATTGTTAATTTGTTATCATTCGCATCGCAATTATTCAATTTTCTTATTTTTCTTCCTAATTTCTCAAAAAAAATATGGTAAGCTCATCCGAGAACATAATGTCAAATATGCCAACCCAAGAGAGCGGCCCTAGTGTCAGTGCACAATCACGGAGAAGAGAAGTAAGGCTCGGTCCTCCGATATTTCAAAATTCATTTTAATTTGGAACGCCTAGAAGATGGTTCACAACGAGCAATTGCAACTATTGTGGGGTGCAATATAAATTTTTCTGGTGGATACGGCAATATGATCAAGCACATGGAAAAACATCATCCGGTTGAACTTGGCATTGATACGATGCAAACTCAAATGGGCAGGTACGCATCATCTAGTAGAGGTACGAGTAGTGTTGATTTATTTAAATATTCTGATGCAAAAAATAGAGAAGAATTTGCGAAATTAACTTGTATGACACATCTTTCTTTAAGCTTTGGTGAAAAACTTCATTTTACTAATTACGTGCATAATGCTTTAAACCCTGCTGCATGTAGAATGACTCGAAACACAACAAAACGTCATATTTTCAAATTATATAAAGATGGTAAAATTATTTTAAATGAAATATTTAAAAAGATGAAAGGTCGTATTTCTATATGTTCTGATATTTGGAGTGACCATTGGCAAACACACTCATGACTTGTCATTGGATTGATGCATCATTTACCATGCAAAAAAGACTTATTGCATTTAGAGTTTTTGATGACCCACATACTGCACATAATATTTATAGAATGATGAAGGTAATTTTTGATGAATATGGTTTAGTAGAAAAAATTTTAACAATTAGATTTGATAATGCATCTGCAAATACTGCATTCATTAATGATTTAAAATCCTTATGTGAACCAAATTTAGGGGGTCGATTTTTTCATATTCGTTGTACATGTCATGTCCTAAACTTATGTGTGCAAGACGGTCTAAAATTTTATCTCCTTTCCTTGATCCAATTAAAACGGCACTTAACTGTATTTGATTATATTCTCAAGTTAGAAGAGAATGGACCAAGTTTTTGTAAAATAAATGGTATTAAACCGATTAAATTTTCTAGAGATGTTCCAACACGTTGGAATTCTACTTATTTTCTTTTATGTCAAGCATTTCAATACAAAGATGCATTATGTAGTTTTTTTTTTCTCAACATGTTCAAAATATCACACTTTATCCTATTAATGGATATTGTGAAATTTTTTTTAGATATTTTAAGAGTTTTTAATGATGCTACTTTAGTTTTTAGCGGTGTTTATTATCATACAGCACATTTATTTCTTCTTGAGAGTTTGAATATTGTTGGCACTCTCGATGAGCATGTTGACAGTGACGACCCTAATGATCTTGTTTTGCTCGAAGCCATTACTGTTATGAAGGTAAAATGGTTGGCATTATTTTAGAGAAATTCCTTTACTTTATCTTATTGCTGATGTTTTTGATCCTAAATTTT
This sequence comes from Zanthoxylum bungeanum, assembly GCA_019454045.1. Taxonomy (NCBI): domain Eukaryota; kingdom Viridiplantae; phylum Streptophyta; class Magnoliopsida; order Sapindales; family Rutaceae; genus Zanthoxylum; species Zanthoxylum bungeanum. Next base: position 96,254 of record SKCR01039646.1, on the reverse strand, counting down.
AATTAGAAGGTTTGAATGGTGGTTTACAAGCTTACTATGATTATTTAGGAATATTAGATGACATTGATATTACGAGCATAATGACGAAATTAAGAAGTGATTTAATTATTTTATTTAATGATTATATTGTAAGATATAACTTAGGAACATTAGGTCAATCTAGTAGTAGCGAACCGGTAATTCAAACAAGACTTAGCGCAGGGGATCGTTGGTTATTGCAATGAAATAAAAAATCTAGGGATACGACAACTAATAATCCTGAATTAGATAATTATTTATCTACAAATTTTGAGTTTTCTAATGAAAGTTTATGCAGTAGAAATTTTAAAATCCTTGAATGGTGGAACCGGCATCAAAATATATATAATGTTTTATCTATTATTGCTAAAAAGATCTTGGCAGCACTATTTCCACCGTTGCGGTTGAGCAAGCCTTCAGCTGGGAGGTAATATATTGGAAGCTAGGCGATCTTCATTACATCCAAGCACTCTAGAAGCAACAGCTTGTGTGGATGATTGGACTCGAGCTGATCTGAGACAACAAGAAGATGCCCCCGATGATTTTGAAGATTTGTTCGATAATGCTTCTGCAACAAGTGCAAGCGGAGGCGGAGCCGAAGGATCACTGATAATGAGATTGATAATTGTAAAATTATAATTTACAAAGGGGATATGTCTTAAACTTGTAATGGAACTACGTGAGCTTTGATTCCTCTCACCCTTGGAGGATACGTAGGCAACTTAAATTTTTAAAAATTTAAGCTCAAGCTCTTCAATGTAATAAATTTTTTTTATTTATAAATTTAATCTCATTTTTTTAATTAATAAATTTTTTTTATTTAAGCTTTGATTCCTCTAATTTTTTTATTTTAATTAATTAAAAAAAAAACTAAACGGAACCGAACCGTTCGGTTCCGGTTCGGTTTTAGGTTCCGGTTCCACACTTGTGGAACCGGAAACTGGCCGGGTCGGTTCGGTTCCGAACCGGAACCGCCGCCGGCCGGGTCTATTCGATATCACCGGTCAAACAACTTCAAAAAACTCTATTAAATTTATTCTTCAAATATTTATTTAATTACATATGTGACAATGGAAGACCGGATAACTAAATTTAATTTCAATTTTTTTTTCAAATAAAAATATGCTTATATTATTTTAATCAAAATTTTTCCTCCATCAATTTAACTACCCTCCATATCTTCAATAAATTTAACAACCCTCCAATTTTTTGTCTCCAACAAATTTAATTACCCTCCAATTTATCTTTTGAAATATTTTCAATTATTTATAAATTATTTATTTGTTACACAAATTATTCATCTTTCCACTCGTTCAAAACTAATTAAATTTTATTATATTTTCCATTGATTTCCTTAATAGTTGGCAATTTTTATTCAACAAATTGAGATGAACTAAAATTTTAGGTAGCAAATTTTGGAAAGAGTAAAATTAAAATGGTAAATGTTAGTAAAATTATAGTGAAATGAAAATTATTTTAATATTATTTATAGGTAAAGAAAAAAAAGAGTTGTTGAGAATTATGACTTGATGAGCGGTCAACATGCCTATATTTACCACCCTTTTATCTTAATATTTTGTAAGTAATCTCGAGTTATATGAGCGCTTTGTTGTGTTTTGGGTTTATTTTGTAGGTCAATATCATAATAAGGTTTAACCGGACTCAACGAGCAATGAAATGGAAAATTCAAAGCCAAATTGGGCCAAATTTCTAAATCAGCATGCGCATGAAGAAAATCATGATAGAATGTGAAGTATTTGTACGCGTCATGACGTTGGTCATGGCGCGTCATGATGCACCAACAACATGTAGTAGAGTCGCGATGCCCATCAACGCGCATCGTGACATGTAGATGTTTCTCAGTTCATTCAAAACTCGAGTTTGATGAGGAAAGATCCCATGAACCTCATATATAAATACAAGCTCATTCCAAAACCTAAGGAACCCTTATGACATAATTTTGGAACCTCAAAATATAGAAGAACACCTAGATCAAGACAAGAACGAAGTGCTTCAACCTGTACTGGAGATTGAAGATGAAAACTGGAAACGAAATATCTTTTTTCTCTTTTCTCTCTAGCTTTATCTATATGATTTCTTGTTTTGTTTTAATGATTAGCTTGCTTCTATTGAATACTATGAGTAGCTAAATCATTAATCTGAGGTTGTTATGGATCCTAAACACATGTTTATTAATTAATTTGCATCTTTTTATTCTTTGGCTATGTTGTTGGATTATTTATTATTTTATGTGTTTTAATGCATGTTTTATTGTTTGGAAATAATAAATAGTCGTGATAAATCCGTAGAAAGTAGATATAGGAAATTCAGATTACCTTGAGAATAATAACACATGATCTAATTTTATTGAATAGATTTTCTTGCAGGATAGACATATACTTGTTGCAGGACATACGTAGCTAATATTAGAACCCGACCTTAATGAATTTGGTTTAATTAATTAATATAGACACCAATTAATTAGTTGAATCTGAATATATTAACTGACCATTCAAACTCAATTGAATGAATTGTCCTTGAACCTATTGTTTGCATGCTTAAGTGAGTTATAACCCTAGGTTCTTTTCTCATATAAGGTTTTTTCAAAGTTGTTATTTATCCTTTTTTAATCTTTAGTTAAATTAGTTTAATTAACTAAGGTTTTTTCAAAGTTGTTATTTGTTCTTTTTTAATCTTCAGTTAAATTAGTTTAATCAACTTCTTATCTAATCAATTGTGTTAGTTCCATGTGTATTAGCACTTTCGTAACAAAACAAGTTCAATTGAGTTATAATGAGTATTGAAGATTTAGTAGCAATTGGACAACATCAGATAGAGATATCAAAGTGACATTCACTCTCTTTGGACATTTCAGAAGATTTAGAAGTCCAATTGATATGAGGTGAGTGTAATTGGAAAGTATATTCGAAGACGATCACATATATATAACAATATATGATTTGGCCAAGAGACGAGAAAGTTACAAGTATTTAAAATACATCTAAAAATCCATCTATGACGTGCGTTTACGGAACGTTCGTCCGAGCGTTCTAACACCCAGAGGTAGAAACTTTATATTTGAGGCACATTTGAGGGGTGTTCGAACGCCCGTGGGTAAGTGGGTTATTTTGGATTCTTTCTAAACCAATTTTATACAAGAAAAACCCTACCTTTACCCTATATATTTAAACAAACACTTAGCCAATTCACCCAGGTGAAGAAACTCAATTTAGAGAGTCTCCATATACCTTATTTCTTCCTTCTTGATTTCACCTAGAATACTTTCTTGATTACCTTGTCTTCTTTGTCTTGGTGATATTGATCATTGATTGACCATCAACACAAAAACACAACCCTAACCGAATTTCCCAAGCCTTCAGAGTTCTAAAGGAGGAAGATTGACAGTCAGAGTTCTAGCAGTTGGAGTTGGTGCTTGGAGCATGAATTCAAATAATATATTGTACATTATATTTTATTATTTATTAATAAAATAACTATATTTTCATTTCAACCTTTACTATTGGTAATGTCATCATGCATATATATATATATATATATATATATATATATTATATATATATATATATATATATATATATGCTAAGAATGACATCGACCTTAGAATAGTCATGTAGCAATACTGGGCAATGAGAGGTCCGTCATTGAGATAATATTATTATTATCAATTATTCTTAAAATAAATATTCATAGTCGTTGCTTTTGGAATACGGTCTAATTCCTATAACCTGGAAGACTATCACATGTCGTATATTGGAATTGGATTCCAATAGTTTAACCCGATGTACCATGAGCTTTGGAAACTCGTATAGACATGTGAGTATTCATTGGAATGAATACTGATTGACTCACATGTGATTCCTAATAGTTGGAAATACACACCACTGTCAATAGGAATCTCATCTAGTCGAGTATCATATGTGATTCTTTGACTATAGGATAACATTGATTTTGTGTGTGATTCTCCACACTTTGATGTCATTATGTCAAAGACCTTTCATGGTATGACTGCTAGATGTTCGTTGAGTGTGGACCGATGCACTTGTTAATTAAGTGCGTATCAAGACAGGATCCGTCGGCCCGTATGTGTACCATAAGGGGTTTAAGTATCCATGTGAATAAGTCACGATTCTTAAGAATTTGGCCAAAGCGGATCACCTAGGGTGGATCACATATTTCAGAAATCATTTGAGCACTTAAGTAGCCGATTATTTTTTATAATAAATAATATTTGATATTATAATTATCAACTATGATAATTAAGTGTTATTGGATAACAGTAACTATTTACTTTGACCCAATTGGATTAATCCAAAATTACACAAGGGTTTTGTCGTAATTTCATAAATACCTCAACCATTTGAGGATATTTTGGTAGTTATAAATATGTAAAAATAGGTTTATTTGGCTTGATTTAATTGGATTAAATCAAAATAGTAGACATGTAACTAATCCATTAATTAAACTTTGTCTTGATTTAATTGAATTAAATCAAAGTAGTAGACAAATGTGATTAGTCACACCTAATTATACATATCTAGACAAATTAGATTAAGCCCACATAAAAATTGATTAGAAGTTTTATTAATTAAAAATTACCTAAGTTTTGCTATAAATAGCAAGTTTGAGCAAGGTTTTAATCAAGCTTGAGAAAGTTAAAAACAAGCAAGAGTTATAGAAATTAGCTTAAGTAAAAGAAGTGTTTAGAGAAACTTTGGAAGATCTCTACAATATTTCAATAAGGAAAATCAAGATTGGATCTTGGAGTGAAGCTTGCTAGCATTGGAATCAAGATTGGATCTTGGAGTCAAACTTGCTAACTTTGGAAGTTCTCCACAACATTTCAAAAAGGAGAAGAAGAATGGATCTTGAAATCAAGCTTTCTAGGTAAGTTTGATCTTCTCCAAAAGCTATGTTTTCATTAGTGAATTATTATTAGTGAGACATATAATGTTTAATTATGTATTGGATATATAATAACATAGCTAGATGTTGAAATTAGGCTAATTAATTATGTATGGATGCTTTAGAAGTATAAACACAATTTGCTTGTGATTTGGTCAGAATATTTATGTTCGAAAAAAATTTAAAATTAGAGTTTGGAATACTAGATGAAAGCTTCGAGCTATGACTACCATTCTAGAATCACTTAATCACCTTTGAGTGACCTAGAATTGTTCATGAGTCATTTCATTGTGAGATTCTAATTTGGTTTGTGTTTTGGATATAAAATTTACACAAGTACATATTTAGAATAAATTTATATTTTTGTAAAAATATTTGATATTTTAAAAAATATCATTTTTATTCTATAACATCCGCTGATGTTGGTTTTGATGTTAAAAATTTATTTTGGGTGTTTTGAAGTGTTTAAGAAAGATCAGAAGGAATTAGGATAAAATACCTTATTTCCTTCAGCTCTTTGGAAAGAGAGCTGAAGGAAATCATGTAAATGCTGAAACAAATAAAAAATGAGTTTGTGTGCTGGGCGCTTGAGTTGACACGTGCACATGTGCTACGCGCATCAAATTTTATTTCTATCCATTTTTAAATTTCTGGACTCCGATTCAACCCCGATTTTTTCCTATACACTCGTAATGGAAAATAATATTTCATTAAATTATTTTAAAATACACTCATGCTTGATATCTACGAGTTAGACTCACTTCCGCTGCGCGGGACACCGTTCCAACCCTAAGGGTCCCACATTTGTCCCAACAAAATGGTATCAGTGCAAGTCTTAACCACACAACACACGTGTTTGAATCTATGCCTCTGTAATTTTAATTTAATTATGCATAATTCATATTGGATATGCATTGCATGTTTTAAATTAAAATTTTATTTTGACCCAAACATTTTAATACTTGATTGACATAAATATCCTGTGATTAGGTGATTATCTTATTTTAAGTAAAAGTATTAGTAATGTTAGAGCATTATTGGATGGTTCGTCTTATCGATACAGAGATGAATGAGTGCTTACTACCTATACCAAAGACTGTCATTATTGTGAGGGTATAAGTGATCGGAACTTAGGTTGCTCCGGTAAAATATTAGATATAACGTGATGAGTTAACATAGTCACCCAATTCTGTCATTATTGTGAGGGTGTATTTACGAAGCTCATTAGTGCACATTGAAAAGTACACACCTGGAACACGTCTTAATCCAATACCGTCATTATTGTGAGGATAAGAAACGGTTCATGACCAAACTTAAGAGTCACATGAATGTGATTGACCTTGGAGGTCTACCTAATGAGTTTATAAGGACCAATACCGTCATTATTGTGAGGTGTGAGTAAATATCATGGGATCCATTCATCGCTATGAAATTTTGATAGTCAAATTTCTATTTTTCCGTTCAGGGATATTATAGAATTACGTAAAGTAGTGGAGGGCACTAATAGATTTAAAATCGATAATCGTATTAGTGTTTTTATATTGAAATGAAAAATATTCTACTAGTGTTTATTTGTTGTCTTATAGATGACTGCCGCAACTCCATTAATGCAATTTTTGGATTCTAATAAACTGAAAGGAGTCTAGAACTATTTTGAATGGGAAATATTATCTTGGAGTTTGAAAAGTTGAGCTGTGTGACGATCAATCCATTGCCTGTTGAAATCGATCCTGAATCCATTCCCGAAGAGCAAGAGATTTTTGAAAAATTGAAGGATGATAACCTAAAGGTGAAATCCTATATTTTAGGATCGATGGTTCTAGATTTTCTCAGACAGTACATAGAGGTACTTGATGTTTGGAGCATTATGACACTTAAGGAGTTGTTCGAAGCAAATCAAGAAATTGAAATATATCGAATGTCTAAGGAATTTCTCCATGCTACATTCATGGATGGAGGAGTGGTCAGTATTCATATTTTGAACATGATCGATCTGATCCGATATTTGGACGACATGACATTATGATCGATGAACGGCTAGGTCATCATATGATTTTGTCTTCTTTGTCTGGTACTTATGCTAGCTTTGTGTTAAACTTTCATATGCATTCGATGCAAGCCAGTTATGAGGAACTTCATAATATATTACGCACAGCGGAGCATGATTTGAAGAAAGGCAATCCCACTTTGTACCTCCATGGTGGAGCAAGCTCTTCAAAAAATTTTTAGAAAGTCAAAGAAAATCAAAATAGGAAAGAAGAAGATATCAAAGAAAAACTCCAAGAAGCACAAAGCTGCAAGACCGCATGTAGCTCGTGATGCATGTCTACACTGTAAGAAGTCTGGACACTGAAAGAAAGACTGTCCAGAGCTAAAAGGAAAGGCAGAACCCTCATGTACGCTTTGTATTTTTCCTATTATTGATAGTTCGTTAGCCTTAGATGCAAATAATAGATGGGTGTTAGACACCGACAGTCTCACTCATATTTTCAACTCCATGTAGGTCATGAGGGTTAAAAAAAGGATGAACAACGGGGAGATCTAGCTTAGAGTTGGGAATGGCCATATATTGGATGTCAAGGCCATATGAACTATTATTCTAGATCTCCCTAATAGATATAAATTATTTTTACATGACTGTTATTTTGTACCCTCTCTTATTAGACAGATAATATAAATACCAATATTAGATAAAAGGGATATAAAATAAACATTAAAGATGGTGCTTTATGTTTATATGATAAAGACAATTATTTGATATGTGAATGTTCTTGATCTAATGGTCACTATGTTTTGGAAACATATCGAGATGTTTTTAATATAAAGGAAAATACAAGTAAAAGATCTGAATTAAATAATACTAAATTATGATATATGAGATTTGGTCACATTGGTGTTAGATCCTTATCCAATTTGTGAGTCATGTATCCAAGAGAAAATGACAAAGACCCAATTTCTTGGTGATGGACACCGTGCTGAAGATTTATTGGAACTATTACACAGTGATGTGTGTGGTCCATTAAATCATGCCACTCATGATGGTTCAACATACTTCGTGACTTTCACAGATGATAAATCAAAATATGAATATGTTGTTTTAATGAGACATAAATCAGAAACATTTGATAAATTCAAAATATTTCGAAATGAAGTAGAAAAATAAATCGGAAAATTCATCAAATGCCTTTAATCAGATCGAGGTGGTGAATTCATGAGCGATGAATTCAAAAATTATTTAAGGGAGAATGAAATTCTTGCCCAATATAGCCAACTAGGAACTCCTCAACATAAAGGTGTATTTTATTTTAACGAATTCAGAAGTTTTAATGTTAAAAATTAATTTTGGGTGTTTTGAAGTGTTTAAGAAAGATCGGAAGGAATTTGGGTAAAATACCCTATTTCCTTCAGCTCTTTAGAAAGAGAGCTGAATGAAATCATGTGAATGCTGAAAAAATGAAAAAAATGAGTTTGTGTGCTGGGTACTACAGTGCGCGAGCATGAGTTCACACGTGCGTGTGTGTAAATTGCGCCAAATTTTATTTCTATCAATTTTTTAAGTTTCCGTACTCCAATTCAGCCCCGATTGTTTCCTATATACTCGTAATGGAATTTAGTATTTCATTAAATTATTTAAAAATACACCAATGCTTGATATCAATGGGTTAGACCCATTTTCAATGTCCGAGGCACCGATCCGACCATGGGGGTCCCATATTCGTGCAGGAAATGATTTTCCTTAGCGCGGCGGAAGTTGCTTGTGGTGGCACCGGGTCCGGTATGGATCTTTAAAATTTTCTTTACCTTCTCCATTTGTTGTAGTAGCCGAAATCAATCATTTGTTGTCCAGCACTTGGATCAACCATTCGATCTTCTGAACTATGACTCGAAACCAACAAACCGAAGTGTGGGCTTCACTCACAAAGATTAAACTTTAAACGATTTAGAGAATCAAGATGTCACAATTGGTGTTTGGCTTTAGGAATTTCAAACACTCTCACAACACTTGTGAATGTTTGAACTCTCTCTATTTTCTCTTAAAGCTTTCTCACAACACTTGTGTGAATGTTTGCAAAATGTTAACCTTAGAAGTGAGAGAAATGGTAGAGATTATATTCTCTTACACAAGCCAACTAACATTGTCATTAAGCAACTAATGCTTTCTTGCAATGGCCAATACAAAAATGTGAATGCAATACCAAAGCATAAGAAATGATAAGTTAAAGACAATGACTTTTTCATTAAGCATCTAATGCTTTCTTTCAATGGTAAACACATAAATGTTGAGGCCATACCAAAGCATAAAATGCATTAGCTAATGACAAAACTATTAGGTTTATACAAGCCACCTAATAAACATAATAAATTGGAGAGCATGGCAAGCCATATGGCTTTGTCTCCTAAGGTAAATAAAAATCACCATCTCAATAATGATTAAATTACCTTCAATTATGTTGTAGTAATTATCTCATAATTATTACTAACTTAATTATCTCATAATCAAAGAATTCTAGAAAACATTAAGTTAAACTAATTTAACATAGTTTTCATTTGTGACAATAAATATTATTAATCTCAATAATAATACATAAATATAATGTGAGCATATTATTAGACAATCTAATTATATTAGGTTTGCTATAGTTAATCGAGCTAGCACGGGGACCAAATGGACCTACGGTTCCGAGCTCCAATAATTCTGAAATATTAATTAAACTATTTAATCAAATATTATGAATTATTAACTCCGCGTTATTCCACTAAAAACTAGAAGTTGAACTCCCGTTACCGTAAATGGATAAAATAAACCGAACAACTTCGGTGTCCATCGATATAGTCATTACATATGGATATAGCCCTTCACGAATATCTCATAAATAAAGCCGGGTCAAAAGTCCGTTAAACCATGTAAATATTTTGTCTCTTAAGCACCATTGATTCTGTAATGAACAATTAATGCATAACAATTATGAATATATAAAACTTTCTATTCATAATAGAAAAGTTGAGCGCTCAAATTTTTCAAGCCCCGAATCAACTCTTAAAAAAGATATTCTTCTACTTCTCGTAAGAATGAGTGAATTCCATATCTATGTAAAACGTTCCCAGCTACACACCAAACCATATCCCCAAAATACGTAGTTATTGGCCGGGAATGCAACACCAACCTCACCATAGTAAATCAAAAGACATAGTCTGTCATGCAAGAGTTCGTAATACACGCAGGATCAAGATCGAATCCATATATGACCATCTATTAGATAAAATGAATTTCTTCGGTATACGGATATTAAAAGAAATTCGTATTTATCTGAGTCCAGTCCTATATGATCTCATCATACAAGGTGCCTTCATTCCAATGTCACTACATGAACGATCCCGGATCAAGGTCATCATACTAGTATAGAATGGACCGCAACTATAGATAAACCACAAACAAAGTACCCTCTTTGTTTGCTCTCTATGGACAGTTAGGATTACTAACTTCAGACTTAAATCCTCTTGTGCATCAAACATACACTAATCCTGAAGGTACAATAGCATTTAAGGTAAATAAGACAATTGGACAATATGCGATATAAATCAAACAACTTTGATAAAATGAATAATGTATTTATTATTATTACAATAATCAATTCCGTTTTATAATACATGAATCTTTAAGACATAAATCCTAACAATCTCCCACTTGGACTAGAGCAAATGAGACATGTCATGTAATCCTAAACCCTTTAGGTGACCTTCAAACACTTTAGCCGATAAGGTCTTTGTAAACGGATCAGCGAGGTTGTCTATGGATGGAATCTACGTGACATCGACATCTACTCTCTGCACTATCTCCCTGATGAGGTGATATTTCCTCTCAATATGCTTACCTCTCTTGTGGCTTCTTGGTTCCTTGGAGTTCGCCACTGTACCACTATTATCATAATAAAGTGTGAGCGGTTTATCTATATCTGGAACAACTTCCAGATCTGCTAAGAACTTACGGAGCCAGACTGCTTCATTAGCTGCTTCACAAGCTGCTACATATACGGGTGGCAATTTGGGTCAGGATTCATTTATTCGTTCAATTTGATTCACTTTAAAGCGAATACGAGTTTGAAAAAATGGATTCGTTTAATAAATGGGTCAATTCGATTCGATTCGTTTATTAAACGAATCGAATATGAATTTAAGCTCATTGATTCGTTTATTCGTTTAGGATTCGTTTTATTATTTTTATTTACTAATTATTGTTAATTTTCAATTAAGATTCGAGAAATTATAGCTAATTACCATAGAAAAAGATATATTTTCGATATTTGGTGAGGTATTTTTAGTAAATATTTTAATTACATATTTCATATGTATATATTTATGAAGAATTAATGTAAATCAAGTGTGGTAAATTATTTTATTAAATAATATCATCACTAAACGAATATTCGTATTCGATTCGTTTAATAAACGAATCGAATATGAATCCTGATATTATGATTCGTTTAATAAACAAATCGAATACAAATCCATTACATTTAGATTCGACTCGTTTAGAATTCGATATAAATTCGATTCGTTGATTCATTTTGCCACCCCTCGCTACATATCCAGCCTCTATGCTGGAGTCAGTAATACAAGATTGCTTTATGCTCCTCCATACTATAGCTCCACCACCTAGGGTGAACACTGATCCAGATGTTGATTTCCTAGAATTGACATCCGTCTGAAAATCAGAGTCAGTATATCCTCTCAGAATCATATCCTGACTTTTATATACAAGCATATAATTTCTCGTTCTCCGAAGATACTTGAGAATATGTTTCACCGCTACCAAATAATCTAATCCTGGGTTGGATTGAAACCTACTGACTACTCCCACTGCAAAACAGATGTCCAGTCTCGTGCATAATTTTACATACATAAGACTTCCAACTGCTGAAGCATATGATATATGTCTCATCTCCTCAACTCATTGAGGTGTCTTAGGAGACTGTTCCTTAGATAAATGAATTCCATGCCTGAAAGGTAAATTACCTTTCTTGGAATTATGCATACCAAATCGCACAAGAATCTTGTCGATATAGGTTGCTTGAGACATTACTAACAATTATTTCTTGAGATCCCGAATGATCTGGATCCCAAGTAAATAACTTGCCACTCCCAAATCTTTTATTTGGAATTGGTTAGCTAGCTAGATTTTCACGTCCGATAATATCTTTAGATCATTCCCAATGAGTAAAATATCATCAACGTATAACACAAGGAAAACCACCTTCCCATCAATGATGCGCTTGTAGACACAATGCTCATCGATATTCTGCTCAAAGTTATAAGACTTGATCGTAGTATCAAATCTTATGTTCCAAGATCTAGATGCTTGCTTAAGTCCATAAATTGACCTTTGCAACTTGCAAACGTTTTGCTCTTGACCTTGGGTAATGAACCCCTCTAGTTGTACCATATAGATACTCTCATCAAAATTTCCATTCAAGAATGCAATCTTGACGTCCATTTGCCAAATCTCATAGTCATAATATGTAGCAATGGAAAGAAGAATCCTGATGGATTTAAGCATGGCTACCGGCGAGAAAGTTTTTTCATAGTCAACTCACTCTTTCTGGGTATAACCCTTTGCCACTAGCATAGCCTTGAAAGTCTGTACTTTCCCATCTATTCCTCTTTTTCTCTTGTAGATCCCCTTGCAACCTATGGGTTTTACCCCATCAGGTTGGTCTATAAGTTTCCAGACTGAGTTAGAGTACATAGACTCCATCTCTAGGTTCATGGCTTTGAGCCATTCCTCTTTATCAATATCTTATATTGCAATACGATAGGTCAATTGATCATCAATACCATCACAAGATGCAACAACTTGCACCTCACTATTTCCTAAATAGCATTCAGGTTGTCTTACAACCCTCCCACTATGTCTTGGTGGAATGGTATCCTGATAAACTTGCATCTGAATTTCAGATGTAGGAGGTGTAATGTCTTTGTCAACATTTGACAATAGTGTATTGGTCGTACCAGTAAGTAACTCCTCAAGTAACACTTTACTTCGAGGTTTGAACTCTCTCATATAGTCATCCTCAAGAAATGTAGCATTTGTCGACATAAATACTTTATTTTCTTCTGGACTATAAAAGAATCCACCTCTAGTTTCCTTAGGATAGCCTACAAATAGGCACACATGTGAACGTGGTTCCAACTTAGTAGTCTTGTTCTTTAGCACATGTGTCAGACACCTCCATATGCATAAATGTCGCAAACTAGCTTTACGACCATTCCACAACTCTAAGGGAGTCTTAGGAACAGACTTAGAAGGAACTACATTCAAGATATACATTGCAGTTTGCAATGCATAATCCCAGAATGAACTAGATAGAGTTCTATAACTAAACATTGATCTCATAATGTCTAGTAGGGTGCAATTTCTCCTTTCTGCAACCCCATTTAGTTGTGGTGTTCCAGGTGCTGTGAGCTGTGAAATGATTCCATGCTCAACTAAGAATTCCTCGAAATCTCTATCAAGGTATTCTCCTCCATAATCTGATCATAGAATTTTGATGCTTTTACCTAACTGGTTCTCAACCTCAGCAAGATACTCTTTGAACTTTTCAAATGTATCTGACTTGTGCTGCATTAGGTAAACATACCTATATCTAGAATAATCCTCAATGAAAGTGACGAAGTATTCATAACCACCTCGGGCTTTTACATTCATTGGTCCGCAAACGTCCGAATGTATTAGCTCAAGTGTTTCTTTGGCTCTTATCCTTTTTTTTTCCAGTAAAAGGTCTCTTGTTCATTTTGCCTTCTAGACAGGATTCGCAGACAGGTAAAGTACCGAGTTTTAACTGATTTAAAACTCCGTTATTAATTAGTCTATCTATCCGGTCAAGGTTAATGTGACCAAGTCTAAGGTGCCATAAATATGTATCATCATGAGAAATCTTTTGCCGTTTTATTTTAGATCTTTTTATCTTAAACATTTTAGTATTAAGCAGTGATTCATGCATTAACGGCCTTAATACATATAAATTATTTTCGGAGTTTCCCGTGCATATATTTAATCCATTTCTACTAATAATAACTGACTTATTATTAAATGAAATAGAAAAACCACATTCCATAAGTTTTATTATAGAAATCAAATTCCTGCGAAAACCAAGAATATATAGCACACAATTCAAACATAAATAACTCTTATTAAAATTTAAATTTGAAACTCCCACTGCTTTTGCTGAAACAACATCCCATGTCCCAACTCTCATGGTAAAGCTACCTTCAGCAAGGTCCTTCCATGAGTCAAGTAGCAGCAAAGAACAACAAACATGGTTAGTGGCACCAGAATCAACAATCCATATGGATTTATCATCCTCCACCAAAAGAGACTCAATGACAAGTAAATCGTATTTACATGTATTCTTCTTCTTTTTAAGCTCAGTAAGGTATTTCAGACAATTCCTTTTCCAATGTCCTTATTGTTCACAATGGAAACATTTTCCTTTGGCATTGGTTCTTTTTGAGCCTTTGTTGTTCTTCTTTTTCATTGGTTTTGCCTTTGCCTTCCAATTGCCTTTCTTATTCTTCTTTGAAAATTTAGAAGATTCGGCTACATTTTCCTTGACATTGGACCTACGAGGACCATTCATAACGGACTCGTAATTGGTGAGCTCATTGAGCAGTTCAGTCAATGTAAAAGACAATTTATTCATAGAACAATTGCTTTTAAACTGCAGGAAACTCTTCGGAAAGGTTTCCATGATCATTGTCACCTGGCTTTGCACATTGATACGTGTACCATGGGTTTCAGCCATATTAAGATGAGACATCATCATCAACACATGGTCTCGGACTGATGTGCCTTTCTTCATTCTAGCGGTCAATACAGAGACTATTGCCTCATGTTGTTGCCGTTCTGAAGGTTGCCCAAACATGTGTTAGGGTTGGTGCTCGGAGTGCCAATTTGGATCATATTTATGTCTGATTCATGAATATGAGCAATTCTATTTTCCATAATATTACTAATTTACTGGTAGCACCCTTGTCTTTTATACGCTTATTCGATCTAATTGCGATTTGATATCTGATTATGATTAGATCAAAACTGAATCTGGTTCAGTGATACATGTATATTAGACAAAGACCATAGGATTTACAATATAGTGCGCAGTTACAACGTAGTTTGTAATTGATATTGGGAAGCTCACTATAAGATGTATATCCTTAAATAAAGTTCATGGTCAGGATTTACTAACATGAATCAGTTAGTAAAATCCGCTGAGACCAGTACATGTCGTATATCGTGACTTGGTCCGTTGGTTTATCCCAATGAACCATGAGTCTCGGGAGACTCGTATAGACATGTAGGTGTTTATTTGATATGACATTGAACGACTCACTGAAGATTTCCTAATATATGGTACGCCAACATCAATAGGAATCTTCTCGAGTTGAGTAAGCATAGTGGTCCTTCGAATTGAGATACAACAGTGAGTATATGAGTTATCCTCCACACTTTAATGATAGTCACGTCACCGATCTATTTATGATCAGACCTCCGCCTATTCGTTGGGTGTGGATTGATGCTCATGATATCCAGTGCGTATCAAGACATGATCCGTCAGTCATGTGTACAGGGAATAGACATCCACATGTGTTTATGATCTAGTAAATTCATGGCCGTGGTATAACTTCGGAAATCATTTACGAGCGTTATTTAGAGATCGTAAATTGAAAGTTGACTGTATTATACCGAACGGATTTGACGTTGTTATCTATATCCCATGTATAATACGGACAGCCTGTGACAGAGGGATTATACGTATGTAATGACCTCGGTTTGCATAGTTTATCGAGATTATCCGTGGTCGTCATAATTCATGAGTGGGTGAATTATGGACACGAAATTGGATTTCTTGACGGATAAACCTAAACTTAGAGAGTCCCACAATATGAAGTGTACTCGTTGAGCACTTGGGCAACTCGATATGAATAATACGAATTATTCATAATACTTCACCGGATTAAGTGAGTTAATTCGAATCGTTTAATCGGTTAAACGATAACACATGCATTAAGAGATTTTGTCCGATAATAATTATTGTGTATTTATTTTTATTACATAATACGATTAGATACACATTAATTATTCGTCAAATGATATTTTGACACATGCCATAAATATATGTATTTGTTATTTATTGTAAATAAAAAAACATATATAATAATAATTAAATTAATTAATTATTTCGATATTTAATTGTTAAATATTTAAATGATTAATTAATAAACTTTTTCCATAATTTTTATGAAATTTGTCCAATTATTATTTGAACACATGGCATGATTTTATTAGGCTTACATGTACAAATTTGATTTGTCCACATTAAAGCTAATCTTATCCTTATTTTAATTTATTGAAATTAAAATATAAAATGGACAAAATTAGCCCTCAAAGTCGGTCAAGGGCCACTTTAAAAGATAAAATTTTTCATTTTTCTTCTTGAGGAAGGTTATGGCCGATCATCATCATCCTAAAAACCCTTAAAATCACTTTGATGATTCATGAAGAAAATAAATAAAATTCAAGAAAAACTTGAGGATTCATGGAGATTAAAGGTAATCTTTATCATTCTTGAGTTTAGAAATTTGTTTAATATTCTTGAATTGATAGAATGGTTCAAGGGTTTATTTTCTTCTTATAAATTTTGGGGCATTTTGGATTTGGTGGATGAATTGGAAGTATAATGCATGTGTGAAGTAATTTTGGAAGAAATTAGTGTAATTAGTTTCCAATTTGATCAATTGTTGATGAGTTTCTATTCTAGAGTGTTATGACCACTCTTTTGACACCTAGAATTATTCTTGGGTTGTTCATATGTGGTGACTTGATTTGGTGTTTTGATTAATTGATTTAATCTTGAAAATTTTGGATTTAAAGCATGAAATTTGGCAAATTTGTTGCCTGGATCAGACCTGGAAATTTTCTATTTTTGATGATGAAAATTTTGTCTTATGAATATTTTTGATGTGTTTTGGGAGTTGGAACAATTTCCAGAAAGTGTTTCCGAGTTGAAATAAGCGAAAACGGCCAAAAAACGGCGTTACCGGGTGACTTTTGAGTCAATCGGGTGACGGCTGTCCAAACAGTGAATCCGTCACTATTCAGACAGCCCATGAACTGCCCTGACACTATTGGGGCTGACCTGGGCAGTCCCCATAAGTGTCGGGTGGTCGGTTCAGTCAAAAATACGTTTTGCGTCATTTTACGGAAAAACGGTTTTCGTAAAAGTTTCGCGAAGTTTCAACCTTATTTATGTCAATATTTGATATTGAATAAATAAGTTTAGGTGAAATATAAATAAATTATTCATATTAGATATTGAATAATTTATTCAGTATTTTAAAAAAGTTTTAATATATGATTTCGCCAGAACTGCGCTTCCTCTGCGCCCATCGCCCAAAACCCCAACAAAAATGGTATCAGAGCGGGTTTGATGCTTCATCCATTACATTATTCATGCTTAATATATGATATGTAATCCAATTTTAACATTCACACATGCTTGGAATCTATATATGTTTCTTTACTTTTTGGTTCTACACTAATGGAAATGTAACTGAAATTTAATAGTTAAATTGTGTTATGTTTTCTAAGGTAGAATTGAATTGTTTAGAAAATGATTTAGATTAAAATTCTGCATTTGATGTAGAGTATAGCTTCCTTAGGAAAATCCCCGCTTCTAAATATGACTGTAAAGTAACGTGTATTTGATACATGTTTCCTAGTCCGTTTTGTCAGTACGGTTTATGGGTATCTTTCTATAACTGCATCCGAGATCGTGCCAAATCTGTGAGGGTGTAGGTTATGGGATTTTATCCATACCGGTTGTATATTGATACTGGATAAATTCAAGTGAAAGTGGAAATCCTGAACGTGCCAAAGCTGTCAGGACTACACCGGTAGTTTGAGTTTGTGATTAACAAGTGAAGCCTTGATTCGCCTCCTTGTGAACGTGCCAAAGTTGTCATAACGAGAAAGTGTCAGGACCAAAATCAGGAGTCACTGGTGAGTGATTGACAATGAGTTGTCTACCTAATGAATATACGTAGACGAGATCGTGCCAAAGCTGTGAGTCGAAATATATTCATGGGATCCTACTCTCACTATGGAATTTGATTTAATTATTGAATTCATGTTGGCCGTTGGGGATTACGGTATTACGTAAAATAGTGGGAGACACTGCTGGGTTTAAAATCCATAACTTAAGCAGTGTGTAATATTTTGGAAAATACTACTTTCGTTTTCCTTTCATTCTATATTGTTTATAGATTTATACTTCTAATCCACTGCATTTATATTTCTTGAATATATATATATATATTTTCCGACTTTAGTTATGGTTCCGTAATTCTAGAATATGTTCTAGAAAGACAGTAGACTTAGATATCGTTAGATTATTTGAACCATCGGGAACTGTTGTTCCGATTTTCTTTTGAAAAATCAAGATGGTTTTTGACTTAGTTACTAAGTCACGGTTAGGTAATCTAAATAGATATCTGTTTTAGGATATAATTCTAGAAAGAATTGTTTCTTATGTAGTAAGAATTGACTTGAATAGTTCATGTCTCGAGATTCTTGACTGGCATTAAGAAAACTCATTTAGTATTTGTTTATCTGTTAATGACGTTTCTTGGCTTTAGTGACTTTTAGAAGTCATATGTCTGACACAGTTTGCTAATTAATTATTTGCAATTTTTGTGAATAATTGAACGCAAATTATAAAGCTTAAGAAATGAGATGCGTATAGTTGTGTATACAGAATATTGATTCTCACAATACGACAACTGTAGGTATTGAATACTAGATCTCTCGTCTAGTTATTTAAAATAATATTTAATAAATATTTTGATATTTGATATCAGAACTTGTGACTATTGTATAGTTACTTGTTCTGTACAAACAGTTGTTACATATTTTAAGACGACTAGTAGTGTCATTAATGAAAAGGTAAACATTAAGAAAAATATTCGGTAAAATAAATAACTTAGTACTGTGCTTTATGAGATTTCATCATAAAAATATTGGATGTTCAATCCTTATGGTAAAGGATGGTCTGATATGAGATCACACCATATATCCTTATCCATTTAATGAATATTGTATTCAGGTTGTGATTAAATCTCATTTTACCGATGATTTTCATTGGACCACCGATTTATTAAACTAATACATTGGATGTGTGTAGTTTAATGAATTAGAAATTGCCTTAGATAGTTTTCTTTACTCCGAAACTTAGTTAATGAATTGTCATTACTTAGTTACGAGTTTCTAATAGTAAACATGTTGAACGTCTTGAATTGTTCGAGAACTTTCAATATATTTCTGATGAAACGCGGATTGAATATTTTGACTGGTTCAAAGATATTCTATTTGAAGTGTTGAAAACTATAAAATTCATCGTGAGTCTTTGAATTGTTCGAAGATGTTTGATATGATCAAACACATGAATTTAAGGCGATTTAGTTCTAAAGTTATTTAATGAATGTGATTCTTACTCAATATTAAACTTCCACGATTCCATCTTGATGGAATTGGTCAGTGAGAGTTATCGAATCTTATATGATTTGATTCGTTGATATTGAGTGTTACCGAATTAGTTTTCAATACTCTTGGGGGTTATGCTCCGGTAACATTTTTTCATCTCTTTATTTTAGGTTCCATTTGTTTCTACAGTTACATATATGATATGTATAGTAAAAAAATCGAATCTTGAAAAGTTTGAGATTTGAGACTTTCTTTTGTATAATGGTTATATAATTGAAAGTACTTGTGCCTCAGAGGTACGAGTAAAAGTTTTATTATTTATTCTATTTAATGGAATATTGTATTCTATTTGATAGAATATATTTTCTACGAACCCGAGTAATAAAATTATTTTGTTACTTGGTGGTTAACATTGGATGTTGACCATTGTAGAAAAGATTTGACTTATTGAAGTCAAATGTGAGAATGATAAACTATTAGTGGAACTACATAATTAATAAGATGAAAAGACCCTTAGACAACTTCCGTATAAGTCTAATAGGATGTCGGAATCATTTACAAAGTATTTGATACTTAATGATTCTGTGTTTTCTTACCGAAGAAAATTATCCTATAACTTATAAAGGGAGCGATATTTGATATCGATCCGGAAATTACCATTGAACCATTGATCTAAAATTGTTCTAGCTTACTACAATCAAGTTTTGAACTTGATTAGGCTTTCGTTATGAATAGTTCATAAAATGTGCAAATTGTTTGCGCAACAAAATCAAAGTGAGCTTGATAAAGGTTTGACCTTTATAGTATGACAGTGGGAAACGTTATCCTCAGTAGTCTATTGTAGATTCTGAGAATACTTGTTTCTAGTCGCACTAATTGAACAATTAAAGATTTTTTTGGCTAATGTTGATATTAAACTATGTATTTTAGCTAAAGAATGCAAAGTGGTGTTCTTGAGTGATTTCTTTGAATGAGAGATCCGTCGTGATTTATTTGTTTGAAGAATTCATTCTAGAATAGCCCTAGAGTTTGCATTCTGCTAAGATCGCAGTTTGATATACTAGCTTATGGAGCCTATTGTAGACTCAGATAAGTTTTCCGGAAATCCGTGTTCTCTATTTTGATATCAATCAGATTGTCTGGTTTTATCGAAGTATAGAGAATACATATTTGTCAGTAGGGTCAGTGGGAGCGTACAAATTTATTTCTAGTATTAAATATCCTAAGTCTTCTTTTCTCCGTGGAAGCAGTGGGAGTAGTCTGATATATTTGATATAAAGTTTTATACATAATATAAAAACTAAGAGACTTGTGAGATACTCCCATTAGTCGCTTATTATATATGATCTAATAAAGAACACAGAGAGACTATATGTATGACAGTTAGTATAACTGTTTGACAGTTAATGTGTCTTTTATATATATAGTATTTAATCTTTCGTAAAGGATGATTCCTTTGTCGAAAGAAAGATTGATTTGAATGTCTAGTCAATTTTATGCATCATAGGATGATGGCATAGTGAATACTATATTATATGCGATTAAAGATATCAATTTAATCGTAACTGTTATAAGTTATTTTGATATGCATTAGATCATAAGATGGATCTAGAAATATGTTCTTTGTGATCTTTGAGATATTAAGAACGAGTTTCTTATTCTTGGAGAATTTAGTCAGCAACCATAAGGTCAGATTAGTTTTGATTCTAATTATGACATTAGATGGTCTATGTCATATAACATCAGAAAAGATGCAGTGGGAGTGTCACCGTTGATTCTACTAAACTAGTAGAATCAGTTGCAACTTATGAAGTATTGACTTATGAAGTTGCATAGTGACCCTATAGATTAGAAGTTTTCATATTAGTATAGTGCTTGCGGTTGTCTCAAAGTATTTGGATTTGATCTCTAAATACATAGACAACTTAATAGCTATAGCACAATACTGATATAGCATCTGAGTCATATTGATGTAGAATTTGGATTCTACAAAATATGAATGATGCTGGCTAAGGGAAATGATTTAGTTTGTTGGACGGACTCAATTTGTTAAAGTAGGCTTACTTGTTGTTGCCTACCTCTTGAGTGCTGGTGAGCTCTTGAGGGCCATGAGTATGCGATACACATTAAGATGTGTATAAGATACCATGGATTGGCATTAGAGCAAGTGGGAGAAATTGTTAGGGTTGGTGCTCGGAGTGCCAATCCGGATCGTATTTATGTCCGATTCATGAATATGAGCAATTCTATTTTCCATAATAGTACTAATTTAGTGGTAGCACCCTTGTCTTTTATACGCTTATTCGATCTAATTGCGATTAGATATCTGATTACGATTAGATCGAAACTGAATCTGGTTAAGTGATACGTGTATATTAAACAAAGACCCTAGGATTTACAATATAGTGCGTAGTTACAACGTAGTTTGTAATTGACATTGGGAAGCGCACTATAAGATGTATATCCTTAAATAAAGTTCCTGGTCAAGATTTACTAACACAAGTCGGTTAGTAAAATCCGCTGAGACCAGTACATGTCGTATATCGTGACTTGGTCCGATGGTTTATCCTAGTGAACCATGAGTCTCCGGAGACTCGTATAGACATGTAGGTGTTTATTTGATAAGACACTGAATGACTCACTGAAGATTTCTTAATAGATGGTACACCAACGTCAATAGAAATCTTCTCGAGTTGAGCGAGCATAGTTGTCCTTCGACTTGAGATACCACAGTGGGATATATGAGTTATCCTCCACACTTTGATGGCAGTCATGGCACCACTCTATTCATGATCAGACCTCCGCCTGTTCGTTGGGTGTGGACTGATGCTCATGATATCCAGTGCGTATCAAGACAGGATCCGTCAGTCCTGTATACAGGGCACATGCATCCGCACTTGTTTACGATCTAGTAAATCCATGGCCGTATTATAACTTCGGAAATCAGTTCCAAGTGTTATTTAGAGATCATAAATTGAAAGTTGATTGTATTATACCGAACAAATTTGACGCTGTTATCTATATCACAGGTATAATATAGATAGCCTGTGATAGAAGGATTATACGTATGCAATGACCTCGACTTGCATAGTTTAGCGAGATTATCTATGGTCGTCATAATTTATGAGTGTGTGAATTATGGAAACGAAATTGGATTTCGTGATGGATAAACCTAAACTCAGAGAGTCCCAAATATGAAGTGTACTCGTTGATCACTTGGGCAACTCGATATGAATAATATGAATTATTCATAATTCTTCACCGGATTAAGTGAGTTAATTCAGATCGTTTAATCGGTTAAAAGATAACACATGCATTAAGGGATTTTGTCCGATAATAATTATTGTGTATTTATATTTGATACATAATACGATTAGCACACATTAATTATTCGTCAAATGAGATTTTGACACATGCCATAAATATATGTATTTGTTATTTATTGTAAATAAAAAAATATATATAATAATTTATAAATTAATTATTTGGATATTTAATTGTTAAATATTTAAATTATTAATTAATAAACTTTTTCCATAATTGTTATGAAATTTGTCCAATTATTATTTGAACACATGGCATGATTTTATTAGGCTTACATGTACAAATTTGATTTGTCCACATTAAAGCTAATCTTATCCTTATTTTAATTTATTGAAATTAAAATATAAAATGGATAAAATTAGCCCTCAAAGTCGGTCAAGGGCCACTTTAAAAGATAAAAATTTTCATTTTCCTCCTTGGGGAAGCTTATGGCCGATCATCATCATCCTAAAAACCCTTAAAATCACTTTGATGATTCATGAAAAAAATAATGAAAATTCAAGAAAAACTTGAGGATTCATTGAGATTAAAGGTAATCTTTATCATTCTTGAGTTTAGAAATTTATTTCATATTCTTGAATTGATAGAATGGTTCTAGGGTTTATTTTCTTCTTATAAATCTTGGGGCTTTTTCGATTTGGTGGATGAATTGGAAGTATAATGCATGTGTGAAGTAATTTTGGAAGAAATTAGTGTAATTAGTTTCCAATTTGATCAATTGTTGATGAGTTTCTATTCTAGAGTGTTATGAACACTCTTGTGACACCTAGAATTATTATTGGGTTGTTCATATGTGATGACTTGATTTGGTGTTTTGATTAATTGATTTAATCTTGAAAATTTTTGGATTTAAAGCATGAATTTTGAAAATTTATTTTCTTCTCTGATCAGACCTGGAAATGTTCTATTTTTGATGATGAAAATGTAGTCTTATGAATGTTTTTGATGTGTTTTGGGAGTTGGAACAATTGCCGGAAAGTTTTTTCGAGTTGAAATAAGTGAAAACGGCCAAAAATGGCGATACCGGGGGTGTGACTTTTGAGTCAACCGGGACTGCTGTCCAAACAGTGAATCTGTCACTGTTCAGGCTGTTGGGAAGCGGCTGCGAGGCGCAACAGAAAATTAAAAAATTATGATTCCGCTATCCCTTTGCCCAAGACCCATTTGTTTTGATTATTCTACAAGCCTAGGCGTGTTACTATATATTCTAAGCATAAAAACTCATAAAACATGCAAAGAACATAAACTTAAACATGTTAACTATCATAAGAATTCTAATTAAAAATAAAGAAAGAAAAAGACTTACATGAACCAAAGACTCCTCCAGTCCTCCCTCCAATCTACAAGCTTTTCTCGAACTCACCAAGCTCTTCCACGTTCCAAAGAGCCACCCAAGTGTGTGGCCTCCAAAGGTGCACACACCAAAGGCAAAACTCAACGGCAAGACTACTACGCCTTGAGTCACGAGTATTTTGCCCTTGGTGCTAGCCTAGGCAAATACCTCAAAACTTTTAACTCGAGGTTCTTCTAGTCAATTAGACTTAAGGATCCTCAAAATCAGTGGCTTACTCTTAAACTTTAGAGTTGTTCACTTATATAACCCAAATATGAAAGGTTTTAGTGCAAAAATTTGTAAAGAATTCTTTGGGTTTATATAGGTGCTCCAAAGACAACAAAATTAATTAAGAATCCGATGTGAGATAAAAGCTAATTTAATCTTAGCTATTGGATCTTAATTTAGTGGTTTAATGAGAATATAAAACCCTAATAAGAGTTTGGGCCGAATTAGAATTCAAAACAAATAACAAATAAAATTTTTTTACTATTCACATTACTATTCATGTTACTATTCACATTTATTTATTTATTCCAATTCCCAAAGTGCCCCTATCGTCATTAATCCATCTCTAAGCCACTATGGAACCTCATAAATGATCTGTTCAATAATTAAACACATTGAACCATTTATGAACAATTCCTACAGCTATCATATATGCTGTTAATTTGTACTGTGCACTGTTAACCATTGATTTCGAATTTGTTGTGTGTGACCTTTTGGGTTCCCCTCAAGTTGGACATGAAATGAATCGTGATAATTTATCGAACATAAATTATCCTCCGATCAGATGGTCGTTCGATTTCAATGACCAAGGTTGACATCTAGCAACATGCCAAAGCCCCAAAATGAGAAGGAAGATATATACCCATTTTGTATGCGATTTACATATGATACGGTCCATCGCCTCACTGTATCTCCACCGTTTGACCTAGGATATGGAAAATGTATATCCATATAGTCAAATGTATGATGTTGATAGTGTCATGAATCGTGATAACCTAAGAATCTCACATGATTCTTCCGCTGCAGCCACAGTCTCAAGTACTGATCACACATATCAACCCGCGAACTGGAATACTACTCTTATAAGAAAATATTATCCGAGAGAGTGGCGATTCTCTGTTGTATCTTTACAAACTTCATGTGTTTCAATAAATGACCCAATCATACCCTTATGACCGGATCTTTTGAACCGGGGAAGGAGAATGTCAAAGTTATTTGATCCACACATAAGATTGTAAAGACCTCAAGTCTAAGGACTAGTCATACAATCGATACATGAAAGTTCTCACAGACACATGGGATAAACACTCCATGTGAAAATTTCGGCGGTCAGTTCGATGGACACGACAACTCATGCATCCATGTGATACACCAAACGGACAGATCTCCGCTAGTAGCCTATGAGATCGGCTACCCCACTTAAGGGCGATCATATCATCATGCTAGTCTCTCCGCTTTGTGAACGCCCAGATTATTCACAAAACTATGACTAGGAACGTTTAAGAGTAATGATTCTCATAAGTAATGGAAGCCATATCATCTATTACTCCAAGGGCTTTATTACAGTGTTTGATGATTCATATAAGTTATGTAAGACACGTATAATAAAGATTGCCATTTTATTAATTAATGAAAATATTACAAATACATGTACATATAGCCCATCCACAAGTTGGGTATAGGGCATATCCCTAACAATCTCCCACTTGCACTATAGCCAACTAGTATGAATCTGGACACCATACTCTCTCGGGTGCCTATCATGCTTTTGTTGAGTCAGCCCTTTAGTCAGAGAATCTGCAAGATTTCTTCTGTGGGTATTTTCTCTATAATAACTTCTTTTCTCTCAACAATCTCCCTGATGAGATGAAATCGCCTGAGTACATGCTTGGATTTCGGTGGGAGCTTGGTTCTTTGATTGAGCAATGGCGCCCGTGTTGTCACAGTACATCGTGACGCCATTCTTTATCGCGGGAAGCACTTCCAGCTCTGTGATGAACTTCTTTATCCAGACTGCTTCTTTAGCTGCCTCAGATGCTGCAATATACTCGGCTTCAGTGGTGGAGTCTGTTGTAGTTGACTACTTTGAGCTTTTCCAACTGACAGCACCGCCATTCAAAGTAAACATATATCATGTTTGTGATCTGCTGTCATCTCTATCGGTCTGAAAGCTCGCATCACAGTAACCAATGACTTTCATCTCAGAACAATCTCCGTATGTCAAAAACACATCTTTAGTTCTTCTCAGATACTTGAGGATTGTTTTGACAACTGCCCAGTGTTGCTCACCAGGATTTGTCTGATACCTGCTTGTTATGCTAAGAGCATAAGAGACATCAGGTCTTGTACATAACATGGCGTACATGATCGATCCTATTGCTGAAGCATAAATGATCCTACTTATACGCTCTCTATCTGAAGGAGTATGTTGACATTGCTCATTAGATAATTTGATTCCATGACAAGTAGGTAAATTACCTCTTTTGGAATCTTCCATTTTGAATCTTTTCAAAACTTTATCTATGTACGTAGATTGAGAAAGTCCTAACAACCTCTTAGATCTATTACGGTAGATCTTAATGTCGAGGATGTAGGCTGCTTCTCCCAAATCTTTCATGGAGAAATTCTGAGATAACCATTGCTTGGTGGCTTGCATCATGGGAATATCATTCTCGATGATTAATATGTCATCGACATATAATACAAGAAATACAACAGCACTCCCACTACTTTTCCTGTAAACACAAGGCTCGTCTACATTTTTGATAAAGTCAAATTCTTTGATTGTCTCATCAAATCGTATATTCCAACTTCTGGAGGCTTGCTTGAGTCCATAAATGGATCATTTAAGTTTGCATACTTTATTATGATCATCCTTAGATGCAAACCCATCAGGTTGTGTCATATAGACTTCCTCTACGAGGTTCCCATTAAGGAAAGTTGTTTTGACATCCATCTGCCAAATCTCATAATCAAAGTGTGCAGCTAGTGCTAGTAAAATTCGAATGGACTTTATCATTGCAACAAGTGAGAAGGTTTCGTCATATTCAATTCCTTGGATTTGTCTATAACCTTTCGCCACCAACCTAGCCTTATAGGTTTGGATGTTGCCTTCTGCATCAGTTTTACGCTTGTAAGTCCACTTGCAGCCTATGGGTTTTATCCCTTCAGGTGCATCCACCAAGTCCCAGACTTGATTATGATACATAGAGTCTATTTCGGATTTCATGGCCTCAAGCCACTTGACTGAATCAATGTCACGCATTGCTTCGTCATAACTGGTGGGATCGTCATTATCAATGACCTGATCATGTTCCTCATCAAATGGAAACCATATCTTTCAGGCTCATGTCTTTCCCTACCAGACCTTCTAAGTTCATAACCTTGTGGTTGTTCCGTCTGCCCTTTTGAGGGGCCTGGGGTTTAGTTCTATGTTAGTTTGTTCTTCTCGTACCTCATCGAGGTCAAGTCTACTCCCACTATATTTCTTGAGAAGGAATTCATTCTCTAGAAATTTAGCATTTCGTGAGACAAATGTTCTTTGTTCATTTGGGACGTAGAACACGTATGCTCTTGAGTTCAAGGCATTTCCTACAAACTTACATTTAACTGCCCTATCATCCAATTTATTAGTTTTGTGAGTTAACATATGCGTCACATCCCCAAACTCTTAGATAACTAAGACTATGACGTTTCCCAGACCATAACTCATATGGTGTTTGACTAACAGTCTTGGAAGGAACTTGGTTTAGTAGTAGTGTTGCAGTTTCTAAAGCAAGACCCCAAAATGAAAGAGGTAGATCCGTGCCTGGCATCATTGATCGGACCATATCTAATAATGTCTGATTTCTCCTTTCGGAGACCCCATTATGCTGTGGAGTTCCCGGAGGAGTCCACTGGGAAACAATGTCATTTTCTCTCAAGTAATCTTGAAATTCGTCGCTTAAGTATTCACCACATCGGTCAGACCTTAGTGACTTAATACTTTTATTAAACTGGTTTTCTACTTCAGCTTTGAAGACTTTGAATTTCTCAAAGGCTTCAGATTTGTACCGCATAAGGTACACATACCCATATCGCGAGTGATCATCGATAAAGGTAATGAAGTATGAGAATCCACCTCTAGCGGTGACTGACATTGGTCCGCATACATCAGAGTGTATGAGTTCTAATGTCTCCGATGCACGCTGTCATTTACCTTTGAAGGGTAATTTGGTCATTTTACCAAGTAAAAAGACTCACAAGTTCCATAAGGTTCATATTTGAAGGGTCTGAAATACCCATCCTTTGTAGCTTAGTTAATCTTGTTTCATTGATATGACCTAAGCGACTGTGCCATAGAAGTGATTCATTGAGATTATTCGAGTTAACGTTTTATATTAGAGGTTGAACATTCTTTTTTAGTTTTTAAGACATAGATACCATTATTCAAAATACCATCTCCATATTTTATTTCATTGAAATAAATAGAACATTCATTACAACTTATTAGGCATGAAAAACCTTTATTACATAAAGAAGAAATTGAAATGATGTTCTTTACTAGAGAAGGTACATAAACACAATCTTCTAAGTCTAAAACTAAACCATTCGGCAAAACTAATGAATAAGTCCCCACGCACAATGCAGCCAGTTTTGCTCCATTACCCATGCGTAAGTCACCTCCCCATGAGGGTCTCCTACTGTTTCTCAGGCCCTGCACATTGTTACACAAGTGAGTCCCACAACCGTGTCAAGCACCCAAGTAGAAGGTTCAGAGTTTTGAGAATATAGTTCAATCATATACAACATACCTGAAGCATTGGGCTTCTTGGCCTCTTGGGCTTCCCTAGCTTCCTTGGCTTTCAAGGATCTGCAGTCTTTCTTCCAATGACCCTTCTTTCCACAAAAGAAACATTTCCCATTCCCTTTTCCTTCTCCACCTTACCATTGGGCTTTAGGTGATCTGGAGCCTTGCCTTGCCCTTATTTTTCTTTGGCCTCGTGGCTTCAGGTCCGTACCCGTAAGCATGACAGAGGTTTTAAGCTCCGGTTTCAAGTCATTTCTCTGCTTGCTTTATCAGATTGTGCAATTCTGCTAAAGTAGCTTCTTTATCAGACAGATGAAACTGCATAATAAAGTTAGAGAAGTCTTTTGTAAGGACTAAAGAATTAGATCGTGACCTATCTCATGATCCATGAAGAACCCGAGGTTGGCCAATTTTTCAATGTGGCCAATCATCTTAAGCACATGTCCACTAACAGATCCTCCATTATACCTTGTTTAGAATAAGGCACATGACACTTGGAATCTCCCGGTATGAATGGAAGTTGCAAACAACTCCTTCAAGTGAAAGATGATGGTTTGAGCATCCATATCTTCGTGAGCTTTCTGAAGTTCGTCCGACATAGAGCCAAGCATTATGCAAACTGCTTGCTCATCATCATCGACGTGTTTCTTCCAAGCATCAAATGTATTTTGGTCAGCATCTTCTGCGGGTTCAGGGGGAAATGGTCTTTCAAGAACATATAAAATCTTTCTTGTCGTAAGAAAATTTTAAGGTTTCTAAACCAGTCATTGTAGTTGTCCCCTTTGAGCTTATGCTCATCAAGGATGGAACGAAGTGATACTCTGTTTGCCATTTGAATGTTTGTTAAATATTTAACCACCTGTTAAGAGAGAATGTTAAAATTAGGAATATGTTTTCATTAATGTTTCATAATAACATGGGCTTTTAATATTATGAAGTTGCTCCCACTCAATTGTTTTAAAATTTTAAGCAAATCGTATCAACCCCAATATGATGGATTTCTTGTGGGCAAGGATCCCATTATCATCATTTCACAACTCCGACTAGGTCCGGTCGTTATAAAATACGATAATTAGGTAGGTTCCCAACCAATTTATGATATAAATCACAATTCCTTGATCATTGGGTTGGGCAATCAAACATGCCATAGCTTATGCTAGTCCTTGTGGACACCCAATCTTTGCCACTAAGTTATAAGACCACGCCTAAGGGTCGCTGCGTCTTATGACTCAGAAAAGTCAAACCATTGTCAATAGTACGATTTATGGACAAATTGGTATTGGTCAGTCTGGTAAAGCCTAGTCCTGCCAATACGGTTTAAGCCCTTTGGGTCTATACTTTACAATGGGAGGCAAATTTTAGACTTAAATTATTATTGATGAATTTAGCAATTTCAAGTGAATAACTGTCAAATGGATTCCTCCATTGAAAATTCCCCAGAGGGAGGGTGGAGCTAACTCTCTTAAATACCCTTACCTCTTAGGCTCTTATTGCCTTGGTGACAGGAATAAACAATAGATCCTCCAAATTAGTCCAACACTTTAAATATGCTTTAAGGTAAGCCTTGAGTAAATGATTATCTAGATGTCTTCACAGCTTTTCCTTTTGGCTATAAAAAGGTAGTGAGTGAAGGAAGACACCAAATCATTATCTAACTCTAGTAATACCTTTGGTTAAATTAACTTTAGTTTGGAAAGTTTTATTAACGCCTTGGTCCCACCCACTTGTATCTTTTATAATGTCTTTTATTATAAACAAGTGATTTATATTTATTAGCCTTAAAGTAATAAATCTCTAAGTTCATCACGAATAATTACTTAGCTAAGGGATAAGCAATACACTCTTATTTCCTTAGAAAGTCTCTAGATGCTTGCACCCTAAAATAATCATGCCAATTCTAATCATACATAGAATCATCAAGCATATGAGTTTTAATATGTTGGAATTATTTTAGGCATTAAATAACTTTGATTAATATTTAATTATGATATTGCATTTTATTTTATCAAATAAATTTACTATTCACATTTTTTTTACAGATTGTGAATTTAAATGCAATTTCACAATTCAAATTTTAACCAAATCATGCAAAACTTGTGCCTAAAGTAAGTTCAGGGTGTTAGCTTTCCAACGAGCTTTTACACACCCAATTTCGAGTTCAAATGAGAGAAATAATCAAAACAAAACGGCGCTGATACCACTGTTGGGAAGCGGCCGCGAGTGCACAGCGGAAAATTAAAAACAAATTATGATGCCGTTATCCCTTTGCCCAAGACCCATTTGTTTTGATTATTCTACAAGCCTAGGCATGTTACTATATATTCTAAGCATAAAAACTCATAAAACATGCAAAGAACATAAACTTAAACATGCTAACTATCATAAGAACTCTAATTAAAAATAAAGAAAGAAAAAGACTTACTTGAACCGAAGACTCCTCCAGTCCTCCCTCCAATCTACAAGCTTTTCTCGAACTCAGCAAGCTCTTCCACGTTCCAAAGAGCCACCCAAGTGTGTGGCCTCCAAAGGTGCACACACCAAAGCCAAAACTCAACGGCAAGACTACGCCTTGAGTGCACGGGTATTTTGCCCTTGGTGCTAGCCTAGGCAAATACCTCAAAACTTTTAACTCGAGGTTCCTCTAGTCAATTAGACTTAAGGATCCTCAAAATCAGTGGCTTACTCTTAAACTTTAGAGTTGCTCACTTATATAAACCCAATATATGAAAGGTTTGGTGCAAAAATTTGTAAAGAATTCTTTAGGTTTATATATGTGCTCCAAAGACAACAAAATTAATTAAGAATCCGATGTGAGATAAAAGCTAATTTAATCTTAGCCATTGGATCATAATTTAGTGGTTTAATGAGATTATAAAACCCTAATAAGAGTTTGGGCCGAATTGGAATTCAAAACAAATAACAAATTAAAAAAAATTACTATTCATGTTACTATTCATGTTACTATTCATATTACTATTCACATTATTTATTTATTATTTATTTATTTATTCCAATTCCCAAAGTACTCCTATCATCATTCACCAATCCCTAAGTCACTATGGAACCTCATAAATGATATGTTCAATAATTAAACACATTGAACCATTTATGAACAATTCCTACAGCAATCATATATGCTGTTAAATTTGTAATGTGCACTGTTAACCATTGATTTCGACTTTGTTGTGTGTGACCTTTTGGGTTCCCCTCAAGTTGGACATGAAATGAATCGTGATAATTTAATCGAACATAAATTATCCTCCGATCAGATGGTCGTTCGATTTCAATGACCAAGGTTGACATTTAGCAACATGCCAATGCCCAAAATGAGAAGGAAAGATATATACCATGTATCCCCATCGTTTTACCTAGGATATGGAAATCATCTATCAATATAGTCAAAGGTATGATGTTGATAGTGTCATGAATCGTGCTAACCCAAGAATCTCACATGATTCTTCCGCTGCGGCCACAGTCTCAAGCACTGATCACACATATCAACCCGCGAACTGGAATACTACTCTTATAAGAAAATATTATCCGAGAGAGAGGTGATTCTCTGTTGTATCTTTACAAACTTCATGTGTTTCAACAAATGACCCAATCATACCCTTATGACCGGATCTTTTGAACCGGGGAAGGAGAATGTCAAAGTTATTTGATCCACCATAAGATTGTAAAGACCTCAAGTCTAAGGACTAGTCATACAATCGATACATGAAAGTTCTCACAGACACATGGGATAAACACTCCATGTGAAAAATTTTGGCGGTTAGTTCGATGGACACGAGCAACTCATGCATCCATGTGATACACCAAGCGGACAGATCTCCGCTAGTAGCCTATGAGATCGGCTACCCCACTTAAGGGCAGATCATATCATCTTGCTAGTGTCTCCGCTTTGTGAACGCCCAGATTATTCACAAAACTATGACTATGAACGTTTAAAAGTAATAATCTCATAAGGCGTGGAAGCCATCATCTTATTACTCCAGGGGCTTTATTACAGTGTTTGATGATTCATATAAGTTATGTAAGACACGTATAATAAAGATTGTCATTTTATTAATTAATAAAAATATTACAAATATATGTACATATATCCCATCCATAAGTTGGGTATAGGGCATATCCCTAACACAAGCAGCCCATGAACTGCCCTGACACTATTGGGGCTGACCTGGGCAGTCCTCATAAGTGTCTGGTAGTCGGTTCGGTCAAAAACGCGTTTTGCAACATTTTGTGGAAAAACAGTTTTCGTAAAAGTTTCGTGAAGTTTCAACCTTATTTTCAATATTTGATATTGAATAAATAGGTTTAGGTGAAATATGAATAAATTATTCATATTAGATATTGAATAATTTATTCGGTATTTTGAAAAAGTTTTAAAATATGATTTCGCCTGAACCGCGCTTCCGCTGCGCCCATCGCCTAAAACCCTAACAACATGTTCTGTAATGACTGCATAATCATTGATGCTGTAGCCATAGGCTCATGCTGTGCAGCAAGAACCTTAAACATGGATGCTATCAAATAACTATGGGCTTTCTCATCAGCTTTAATCCAATTATTATAGGTATTACGTGCAGCTCTGCCAGCATTTGGTGATGGCTCAGGAGGACATTCCTCCATTAGGACAAATTTAAGGTCTTCGCAGACCAAAATAACATTCATGTCTCTTTTCAATGTAACATAATTATCCCATGATAATTTTTCTTGTTGTTTGAGAATTGAGATAATTGTAGATGCCATTGCTGAAAAATAATAAACACGCATTCAACATTCATT
This sequence comes from Zanthoxylum bungeanum, assembly GCA_019454045.1. NCBI lineage: Eukaryota > Viridiplantae > Streptophyta > Magnoliopsida > Sapindales > Rutaceae > Zanthoxylum > Zanthoxylum bungeanum. The sequence continues at coordinate 62,537 of SKCR01039646.1, read as the reverse complement.
CGTCGCATATTAAAATTGTCAAACATTTAGGCATAAAATTAAACATTATGCATGATCAATGTATAATGAATTAGAAACCTAAAAGAATTACTATGCCACGGTTATCTATCATCCCACAAATAAGTGCCGCCGTAGGGTAGGTCAAGTATTCGCATGATAGACTGAGACATTCTTAATTGATTAATATATCTGAAATAACTCTTCTTCCTATATTAATCAACTACCGTTATTTTGATCAATGAAGATTTGATTAACAACTTAATCATTCCCTTGTGAGTGTGACCTATTATTTCGGAACCCTTGGACTTAACTAGTGAAGTGCCGCCGTAGGGTAGGTCAAATCACCAAATACATCTAGAGTCACTATCCTTTCGGAATCCAAACCTGATATTGACCCAAAAATGACACCATCCGTAGGGGGACGAAAGAAAAGCCGTCTCGAGGTGACTATTGAATCTCATGTTTCTGGATAAAAATGGAGATCGCGGGATATATTGTGGTATACCCCTCTCACACTCACTATTTTGAAGTGTAAGGTTTCTATCTCATTAGTATTATATGAATCTTAGATTATGCTCGGCTAAAGTCATAACCTTATAAATACTAGTTGATAATTTAGTGATCTAACCAATTTTAACTCTTAAAATTTTATTCACTAATCCCGATTAGTCTCTACTAACAAATTAACTTAATTAAACTAATTTAATCAAGTTGTTATAGTGATCTAATCAATTTAACTCTTAAATTATTAGGCCACTAATAGGTTTTAAAATTTAGAATTCAACGAACGGACCAAATGTCATTAAACCATTTAATCGATAAAAACACATAATTTATTCCAAAGGTATGTGGTATTGTATCCCGAGTGCAGAGCATATTACCATCCATTCGGAACCGACTATCTAGGGTTGTGAATCGTTCCAATATCTTTTAAAGATGAAGTGGTTATCTCATGTTTGTGCAATATATCAGTTTATTAACCTGGAACATGAAATTATGTAAAAGTCTCTGTCGATGGTCGGATGTAAATACCCAGTATAACTCAATTAATCATATGTCTATGTTAACCAAGTTACATGAATTCATTAAGATTAAGTTCCAATTGTGGCTATCCCCGCCCGACAGGTATATGTCTATCCTGGAAGGAATCCTATTAAGGGGTATCTAATCCTTAAGGGAGATCGTGGGCTATTAAGTCTAAGGCTGAAACCTAAAATTATTTTGTCAAGTTTATTTTAAGTTTACCAAATCAATCTTATTAATGGCCAATTAACAAGAAGCATTAAGCTTAAGACTTAATAGATAAACCTTTATATTACCCAAACTATAAAATAACCCCTTATAAACCGGTGATATTAGAATTCCTCACAACCCCAGATAACAGGTTTAGTTATGATACATATCTAAGGTTAGTAAAAGCTTAAATAAAGTAAATGACATAAAGTAAATGCTGGAAATTAAAAACGTAAATAAAATAATAAAGAAAATGCTATGGGTTAGAGGATCCACTTTTATTACTTCTAATTTAGATATCTCCCTTATTATAATATATAAATTTTGCATGATATTACCAACCGACCATATAGGCGGTATCCTGATTAAGTCAAATTTATAATTAATTCCAACCGACCATAAAGGCGGTATCCAATTTAGTCAGGTTAAAATCAATTTAATTAAGTCCAATCGACCATAAAGGCGGTATCCCATTAAGTCAGATTTTAAATAGTTTATATATTATAATTAAGGGAGATTTTCTAAATATTAGTAATAAAAGCTTAACCTTTAACCCCAGCATAGGGGAGTTACCTCCTCATGCTGAAAAATAAAATAAAGACAGAAAAGTAAAATAAATAAAGAATTATTGCTTAAATTAAAATAAATTAAATACAGAAAGCTGTAAATAAACAAGCAAGATACAATTTTCTTAGTATTCTTAAGGAATTTCTCAGAAGAAAGTATGAAATGAAATTCTGAAATCGGTCTCAATTTATAGGCAAAGTTTGGCCTCACATGTCGCGACGCGTAGAACATTACCCGTCGCGACGCGCCGTTGATTAAACAAGATCGTGACACATGGTGTCGGCAGCGTCAGCATCTGAATTATTGGTTTGTCATTGCGACTCCAAATGCTTGTGCGTCGCGAATCTGACTTCATCATGACGTCAGCAATGATGTGTTTCAATGATGAGTGTCGGCAGTATGTGATGGTGACACGTGTCCGACGCACGTTAGTTGTGATGTTGACACGTGGCAGTCGTATGTTAGCGAGTGCGCATGTTAGCAAGTCTGCTGTGATTGTGACACGTGTTTGGTGCAGGTTAGTGGTGTATGATAGCAGTCGGCGTATTGTAGCACGGTGCATTTTAGCAAATGGCGCATTTTAGTAGGAAATTTATATTTTGCCCTTTTTGTCCGTTTTTCGCTGTTTTGGCCCCGAATTGTTTCCAAAAAGTCCTGTTATTTTATTTATCTATAAAATAAAACAAAACACATCAAAATATTCACAAAACTCAAGAAACTATACAATATATTAAGTAAAAGGGACGATAAATATTGATATATTTACCGTTTAGCACACCCCCAAACCTAATCTTTTGTTAGTCCTCGAGCAAAACAACAAAATAAAATGCAATAAACAACATTAACATAAAATTAAACTAGGCCACTTTCGTAGGGATCACGGTTGCATTTAGCATATGCAACAAGCCTTTAAAGCCCTAGGTGTCCCTAGTGGATGAGTTGTAGTCTCGTGAGGGCTTACAGCAACGATACCTACAAACGTCAATCTAATGCACACAAAAGCAAAAAGACAAGAGAAAAAAAGAATAAACAAGTTAGTGACTAAACAAGTGAAACTTCTTATCCAAGTTAAAAAATGTTTTCTTTCTTTCTAAATTACCAAATAAGTAAATTCTCCGATTATTTTTACCATTCTCCATATACACAACCAACAAAGTATTAGTCAAGTCATTGTGCCCACAATATTCATTAGTGTAGTTGAAAAGAGAGTAATATTTTTGTCCTAAAGTTATATCAGAATTCACACCTTTTTTAGCAATGGAATATCGCGCCATTGATTAAACGAGATCGTGACTCGTGGCGTCGGCAGCGTCGACATCTAAATTATTGGTTTGGCTTCGCAACTCCAAATGCTTACGCGTGGTGACTCTGACTTCATCATGACGTCAGCAATGATGTGTTTCAATGATGTGTTTCAATGATGAGTGTCGGCTGCATGTGATGGTGACACGTGTGCGGTGCATGTTAGCTGTGATGTTGACACATGGTAGGCGCATGTTAGCAAGTGCGTATGTTAGCAAGTCTGCTGTGATTGTGACATGTGTCTGTCGTACGTTAGTGGCGCATGATAGCAGTTGGCGTATTTTAGAAAATGATATATTTTAGCAGGAAATTTACATTTTTACCCTTTTTGTCTGTTTTTTGCTGTTTTGGCCCCGAATTGATTCCAAAGAGTCCTGTTTTTTTTATTCCATCGTTTTTTTAGATGCTTCCTCCAATTAAACTAGAGCACTGAATATTACAAACTTTTCAATTACAACACTTGTCCGTATGTTACCATGCATGTTGATAATACCTGTCAACTGAGCATATGAAGATCCATTTTAGTCAGGTTTATGAAAAATTCACAAATTAAATAATTTAAAAGGAAATAAACAAAAATTAACTTGTTACGAACTAGGTTGAGATACGTCTCAGGAGTGGAAATTCCTTACACAACTATCTCACACCAATTTCTCCTAATTTAGTCAAGTTAAAAAAAACACAAAAACACAAAATATTTTTTTTTATTAATTTTTTTGAAATTTTTTACTAAAAATAACACAATAAAAATAAGATACTAGTCAACTATTCCCTCCCCCAAACCTAAATGAGACATTGTCCCCAATGTCTTAAAAAGTAGAAGAAGAGTTTAGAAAATAGTACCTGGTTAGCTGAAATTCTACATCTAAAATGAAAATTAAAGATTAAGATCCAGATTTATCCGACGTTTTTTACCACGATCATTATCAGACCAGTTTATCTTGGAAATGATAGGGTCAATTTGTGGTTCAAAGGCTAAAATTTGGTCAATTAAATCATGGGCAGTTCTGGCAGTAAAGAGGAGATGTTTTACAATTTTGAGACGAACCCATTTCTCCGGGCATCATCAAGAAACATACAAAGAAAATCATAAAATCCATCAGCATTAAATAGTCCAATCGGTTTCTGGTGTATGTTCAAGTTCGCCCAAATATGCACTGTAAAAATTTCCTCCATCGTGCCCAAGCCACCTGGCAAAGTAATAAAAGCATCAGCACGATTAATCATTTCCACCAGTCGTTCAGACATACCTAGCACGATTAGTTCCTCTCTGTTTTATGGTCCTATAAGATTTGCCTCCGCCAAGGGTTTTGGGATGATTCCCAGAACTTGACTACCTCCTTCTTGTGCAGCTTTTGAAACGATCCCCATTAGTCCAAGATTGCCACCGCCATATACTAAGTGCATATTCCTTTCAACTATGACTCGACCTAATTCATGTGCCATCTTAACAAACTCTGGCTTAGAACCAACACTAGTACTGCAAACACACAGATATTTACAACTCGTCTTATTGAAGTGGCTTCCATTTTTCTTAAATTTATTTCTCAAACCAGGATGCCTTCAAGAGTGCACTGATGAGTTGAATTTATAATACCCGAAAAGGGTGAGTAATAATAACACTAGTCCCTGTCAAATGATAATTATTAGCTAAACAATAAAATAAATCGTGAAAGTCAAAAAGTCTGGATCCTGTCGGAGAAAATAAAAGAAAATAACAAAATAAATCACAATTATTAGTTAAAGACAAATAGATAATAATATTTACAAGAAGTAACGGCTTGATTGACATCTATGTGTCAGAGAAAAGCTTCCCATCTAATTTTCTTATAAATTGGCAAATATGGTCTTTTAGAGTCAGATTCTCGAGACTTAAATATTGTCTTTCTTTACGAAATTGTGTATATAACATGTGAATTACGTGATACACATATCCACTGGGATGCGTCTCAAGAGTCAATGATATGTCATCCAAAGACTCCTTACTCAAGCCATCCCTAATGAATTTAATTTTATCTTCACGGTTATCAGTCATCATTCCTAAAGAATGACAACGAGTATTACATGTCATGCGTGCACATTTATAGCAAACACCCATTTTTTTAGCTTTTCTCTTTTTAGCATAGGTGCTTCTTCCTAAACCAGACAGATATTAAACAAAAGAGTTAGAGGAATCACCTGTCAATCGGACTCGTGCTTCAATAATCCAACGAATGTCATTAGGAATACCTTTGATCATCAGCAGTCTCATTTGTTCCAAGCGAGCTTTGTATACTTTTATCAGATAGTTTTTAGGGGGAGAAGGAAATTACTTGTGAATATTTGCGAGAATTTCTTCCATCCTGAAATGTGACTTTACCTACAAAATTAAACACACAAAAATAAAACTCATCAATCTGAATATATACACAAATTGCATAGGTTGCCTCCCAGCTAGTGCTAAGTTTAACATCGTCAGCCGGACATGAGTGCCCGAAAGTTAGGTGGATCGGAAAGTGTGATCACAAATGGACCTGACCATCTTGATTTCAGCTTTCCAGGGAAAAGTTTCAACCTTGAATTGTATACAACACCTGCTGCTTTGGTTCCAATTGTCTGCGCACTATTTTTTTATCATGCCATTTCTTGGTCTTTTATTTTGTAATATCTGGCATTCTCATAAGCCTGTAGGTGAAATTCCTCTAATTCGTTGAGTTGGTGGAGCCGTTTCTCTCATGCTGCTTGTGGATCAAGATTTAAATTCTTCAGTGCCCAATACACTTTATGTTCAAGCTCCACTGGCAGATGGCACGCTTTCCCAAACACCATTCGATATGGGGACATACTAATGGGTGTCTTGTAAGCTGTCTGGTAGGCCCATAATGCGTCATCCAGTTTTATAGACCAATCCCTCCTTACTGATCCAACGGTTCTTTCCAAGATCCTTTTGATCTCCCTGTTTGAAACTTCAACCTGTCTATTTGATTGTGGATGGTAGGCAGTGACAACTTTATGAGTAACTCCGTATTTGGATATGAGTGAATCAAAGTATCTGTTGTAGAAATGTGTGCCACCATCACTGATAATTGCCCGAGGTGTTCCGAAACGAGTGAAAATATTCTGTCTAAGGAATTTTATCACCAATTTTAAATCATTTGATGGCAGTGCTATGGCTTCAACCCATTTGGAGACATAGTATACTGCAACTAGTATGTACAAGATTTCCGAATGATGGAATAAAGGGTCCCATAAAATCAATCCCATATACATCAAATATCTCCACTTCCAGAATATTTTGCAGAGGTCCTTTATTTCTCATTGATATATTTCTCGTTCTCTGGCACCTGTCACATTGAAGAGCAAATAAGTAAGCATCTTTAAAAAGAGTAGGCCAGAACAAACCTGATTGTAGGAATTTGGCTGTAGTTTTATCTCTGCTGAAGTGACCGCCGTATGGTGATGAATGACAATGCTGCAAGATACTATTGACCTCCTCATGTAGAACACAACGTCTCAGTAATTGATCAGCACATCGTTTGAACAGGTATGGCTCATCCCAGACATAATGCTTGACTTCTTTGAAGAACTTCTTTCGTTGCTGATGTGTCCATTCCAACGGTCATTTTCCCGATACTATATAGTTTACATAGTCAGCATACCAAAGTGACATCCTATTGTTTCATGGAAAATAAATGTTCATCTGGAAAGGTTTCTTTGATTAGCAATTCTTGGCCAGCTATTTCTCCATTCTCGAGCCTCGATAAGTGATCTGCCACTTGGTTTTTTGTTCCTTTCCTGTCTCGGATCTCCACGTAAAATTCTTATAGTAGAAGCACCCAACAGATCAATCTAGGTTTGGCCTCTTTCTTCGCGATCAGGTATTTAATTGTTGAATGACCTGTGTAGACCACTATTTTGGGACCCAATAGATAGAAGCATAATTTATCAAAAGCAAACACAACTGCGAGCAACTCATTTTCAGTGGTTGTGTAGTTGAGTTGAGCTTCATTCAGAGTTCTGCTGGAGTAGTAAATGGTATGAAAAATTTTTGCTTTACGTTGTCCTAAAATTGCACCTACAACAAAATCACTAGCATCACACATCTCCTCAATAGAAAAGTCCAGTCCGGTGCTACTTGATGGAAGTAGAGATCAACTTCTGTTTCAAGATCTCAAAAGCTTCGTGGCATTCTTTGATGAAGTTGAAAGACATATCTTTCTCCAGAAGATTGTAAGAGGTTTAGCAATTTTTGAGAAGTTTTGATAAATCTCATGTAAAAACCTGCATGTCCGAGAAAACTCTGAATCCCTTTGACATATGTTGGTGGAGGTAGTTTTTCAATTGTCTCGATCTTTGCTTTGTTACTACCTCGATTCCCTTTTATGAAATCTGATGTCCTAGGACAATACCTTCCTGCACTATGAAGTGACATTTCTCTTAGTTGAGTACCAGGTTGGTATATCTTCACACCTTTGTAACACATTTTCCAGATTTTGTAAACAGTGGTCGAACAAGTCTCCAAACATAGAAAAATCATCCATGAAAATCTCCATACTTTGTTCCAGCATGTCTGAGAAGATGGCCATCATGCAACGTTGAAATGTGGCAGGAGCATTACATAGTCCAAATGGCATTGTGCGGAAAGCAAAAGTTCCATACGAACATGTAAAAATGGTTTTCTCCTGATCTTCTGGGGCAATGGAAATCTGATTTTATCCCAGTATCCATCTAAAAACAATAGAACTCATGTCCCGCCAATCTGTCTAGCATCTGGTCAATGAATGGTAACGGGAAATGATCTTTCCTTGTTCCTTTGTTCAGTTTCTTGTAGTCCATGCATACTCTCCATCCAGTCACTGTTCTTGTTGGAATCAGCTCGTTCTTTTCATTTGTGACTACAATAATTCCTCATTTCTTTGGCACACATTGCATAGGACTCACCCAAGTGCTATCAAAGATGGGGTAAATGATGTCGGCATCCAACCATTTGATAATTTCTTTCTTCACAACCTCCTTCGTGATGGAATTTAGTCTCCGTTGATGCTCTACTGTGGCTTTGTACTCGTCGTTCATCAAAATTTTATGCATGCAAAATGATGGACTAATGCCTCGAATGTCTGCTATAGTCCAACCAATAGCTTTCTTGTGTTCTCGTAACACTCTCAACAACTTATCTTTCTGTTCCAATGTTAGCAAATAAGAAATAATCACAGGTAAATCAGAAGAGTTTCCTAAGAATGCATACCTGAGATGGCTCGGAAGTAGCTTAGCTCCAGCTGGTGGTTCTTCAATCGAACGCTTGATTCGCTCCTTTTTCAGTAGTTTCAAAACTTTCCACCTGTGGCATCGATTTGAAGCGAAATGATCTGTCAAGATAGTTGATACATTCCAGAATTTCATCATCTAGCTCGCTGTCAGTCATGTTGGTGATGCAAGCTTCAAGTTTATCTGTGGGAGGTTGTATTGCATCAGTATCCTGGATAATACTATCTATAACATCAATTTTGAAATATTCCTCTTCCTATTCATCACTCGGGAATTTCATGGCTTTGAAAACATTAAAGGTAACTTCTTGGTCCTACATTTTCATGGTTAGTTCTCCTTTTTGTACATCAATAACAGTTCGACCTGTAGCCAAGAATGGTCTCCTTAGGATGATCGGTACATCTTTATCTTCCTCCATGTCAAGGATAATGAAATCTGTTGGAAGAATGAGTTTGTCGACTTTGACCAGCACATCTTCAACTACACCTTTTGGAAATGCGAGTGTTCTATCAGTAAGTTGTAGAGAGACTGAGGTGGCATTGCTTCTTCTCCAATTTGCAGTTTCCTGTAAATCGAAAAAGGTATCAAATTAACACTAGCACCTAAATCACACAAAGCTTTTCCAATGTAATGTTCTCCTATGGTGCTTGGGACGGTGAAACTGCCAGGATCTTTCAAATTTGGGGGAAGTTTCCTCTGAATGATGGCGCTGCATTCATCTATCAATGCTACTGTCTCGTAATCTCTCTATCTCCGTTTTCATGACAAAATCTATTTCATGAATTTAACAAAGCTTGGCATTTGTTCCAACGCTTCTGCAAATGGAATATTGATATGCAGCTTTTTAAAGACCTCCAAGAATCGAGCAAACTACTTGTCCAGTTTATTTTTCTGAAGACGCTATGGAAAAGGTGGAGGTGGAGTGAATCTTTCTCGATCATTTTCCTTTGCTTCTTTTTCATCCATCTGTGGCTCTGCTTCTTTTGGAACTTACTCAATGGATGCCTTGATTCCAACATCTTTGTTGATTTCTGTACCGCTTTTCAAAGTGATGGCTTGACATTGCTCCTTACCTCTGTTCCTTGGATTTGGTTCTGTGTTGCTGGGAAGGTTTCCTTGCAGTCTGTAACTCTGAGCATTGGCCAGTTGTCCATTTGATTTTCCAGTGCCTTTATAGATGATGATTGGCTTTGATTGAATGTTGCTTGGGCTTGAAACATAGTATCATATTTGGCTTCTTACTTTTTGAACATCTCTGCAAGCATTTCTTTTATTTCTGGTTCTTTTTCATACTTCTGGGCTTTGTTCTATTGTTGGAATTCGGGTGGTGGATTGTTCTTTTGCCCTGAATTGTTGCTCCATGTGAAATTATGATGATTCTTTAACCCTGGATTGTAGGTGTTGGAATATGGATTGTTCCTCTGTCAGTTGAAATTATTGACATAATTCACCGTCTCATCATGTTGGTTTGTCTCTGGTACTCCTCCATATGGTGAATTTATGGCACTGGCTATGTTTACAACCTGCGTGCTAAGTGTTTCCATGAATTTTCACATCAGTTCCAACTTGGTATTCATTGCTGTGTTGGCTCTAACTTCGTGGATTCATGCTATTTATTGAATCATGCTCTTTTCTGTTGGCCACAAGGAATTGTTGTTGGCCATTTCTAAGATTAGGTCACAGACCTGATCCTCTCATTTTGCCATTAAAGCTCCTCCAGCAGTAGCATCAATTGTAGTTCTCATCAGTCCAGAAATTTCATTATAGAAGGTTTGGACTTGTAGCCGCTTTGCAATCTCATGGTGAGGACATTTCCAGAGCAATTCCTTGTATCTTTCCCAAGCTTTACAGAGGGATTCTGAGTCATGTTGTACAAAAGATGTAATGTAATTCCTCAGTTTTGTAGTTCTGGCTGGTGGAAAGTACTTTGCAAGGAATTTGGTGGCTAGAGTGTTCCAAGTTGTGATGGAACCTGCTGGTAGTGAATGTAACCAAGCCTTAGCTCTGTCTTTCAAGAAATATGGAAAAACATGCAATCTCATTGCTTCTTCTGCCGCACAGTTGTAATTAAATATGCCGCAAACTTCCAGGAAGTTGCTGATGTGGGCATTATGATCTTCAGTTGCATTTCCCCCAAACTGAACTGACTGTTGTATCATCTGGATGCATGTTTTAATGTCACACGCATTTGTTTTTAAGGGAGGAAGTACAATACAGGAAATGAAGCCGTCAACCACCAGAATAGTTCTGTCTCGAATAGGAATTGGTGGTGCAACCTCCAAAGGTTCAGGTTCCATGTTGATGATTGCTTCTTGGCCTTCTCGTCTTTTCTTTCTCAATTGTCTGATGGTTCTTTCAATTTATGGGTCAAGGGGACGGATTTCAAAGCTTCTGGTTCTTCTCATGTAGTGACTGAGAACCTAAAACACAAGAAAACAGAAATAATAAGTAAAAACAAATTAGACACAAGTAAATGTATCCAACCCCAAAATTAATAATGAAAGATAAATATGTCCCCGGAAACGGCGCCAAAAACTTGACCGGTGTGATCACACTTATATAACGCAAGCGCATGTATCGTTCAAGTAGTACAAAATATATCGATCCCACGAGGACTTAATACCTAAGCTATTAATTTATGAATCCAAATGTTTAAAAGTATCTAATAGATTTTTTGTTTGATTAGATGGTGACTTTAAACTAAAACAAGTAAATAAAATAGCGTGAAAGTGAATTAAAGGTAAAATTAATATTATTAAACTATTTAGGGTTATGAATCCTTCCAATATCTTTTAAAGATGAAGTGGTTATCTCATGTTTGTGCAATATATCGGTTTATTAACCTGGAACACGAAATTATGCAAAAGCCTCTGTCGATGGTCGGATGCAAATACCCAGTATAACCCAATTAATCATATGTATATGTTAACCAGGTTACCTGAATTCATTAAGATTAAGTTTCAATTGTGGCTACCCCCGCTCGACAGGTATATGTCTATCCTGGAAGGAAATCTATTAAGGGGTATCTAATCCTTAAGGGAGATTGTGGGCTATTAAGTCTAAGGTTGAAACCTAAAATTCTTTTGTCAAGTTTATTTTAAGTTTACCAAATCAATCTTATTAAAGGCCTGTTAACAAGAAGCATTAAGCTTAAGACTTAATAAATAAACTTTTATATTACCCAAACTATAAATTAACCCTGTATAAATCGGTGACATTGGAATTCATCACAACCCCATATAACAGGTTTAGTTATAACACATATCTAAGGCTAGTAAAAGCTTAAATAAAGTAAATGACATAAAGTAAATACTAGAAATTAAAAACGTAAATAAAACAATAAAGAAAATGATGGGGTTAGAGGATCCACTTTTATTACTTCTAATTTAGATATCTCCCTTATTATAATATATAAACTTTGCATGATATTACCAACCGACCATATAGGCGGTATCATGATTAAGTCAAATTTATAATTAATTCCAACCGACCATAAAGGCGGTATCTAATTTAGTCAGGTTAAAATCAATTTAATTAAGTTCAACCCACCATAAAGGCGGTATCCCATTAAGTCGGATTTTAAATAGTTTATATATTATAATTAAGGGAGATTAATCTAAATATTAGTAATAAAATCTTAACATTTAACCCCAGCAGAAGGGAGTTACCTCCTCATGCTGAAAAATAAAATAAAGACAGAAAAGTAAAATAAAAAAATAACTATTGCGTAAATTAAAATAAATTAAATACAGAAAGCTGTAAATAAACAAGCAAAATATAATCTTCTTAGTATTCTTAAGGAATTCCTCAGAAGAAAGTATGAAATGAAATTCTGAAATCGGCCTCAATTTATAGTCAAAGTTTGGCCTCACGCGTTGTGATGCGCCGTTGATTAAACGAGATCATGACACGTGGCGTCGGCAGCGTCGGTATCTGAATTATTGGTTTGCCATTGCGACTCCAAATGCTTATGTGTCGCGACTCTGACTTCATCATGACGTCAGCAATGATGTGTTTCAATGATGAGTGTCGGCAGCATGTGATGGTGACACGTGTCTGGCGTAAGCTAGTTGTGATGTTGACATGTGGTAGGCGTATGTTAGCAAGTGCGCATGTTAGCAAGTCTGTTGTGATTGTGACATGTGTCTGGCGCATGTTAGTGGCGCATTGTAGCACGACGCATTTTAGCAGGAAATTTACATTTTTACCCTTTTTGTCTGTTTTTCATTGTTTTGGCCCCGAATTGATTCCAAAGAGTCCTGTTATTTTATTTATCTATAAAATAACACAAAACACATCAAAATATTCACAAAACTCAAGAAACTATATAAAATATTAAGTAAAATGGACGGTAAATATTGATATATTTACCGCTTATCAACGAGTTATAGTCTCATAAGAGCTTGTAGCCCACAAATGTCATTCACACATGCAATCATTCAAAAATAATAATAGAAAAGAAAATAGTCATGATAGTTACACATAATTTTTTCCTCAAAGAATGCCTACTAATGAAATCAGAGAACCTTCAAGGTACTCAACGTAACTTAAATCCAAATTCTTGGATAAATCATCTAAGCCGGACTGACAATGTGTGTGTGTGAAGGTGTTGGGGTTTTAAGAGGGAATATCGGTAACGCAGCGGAATAGTGGAAAATCAAAATTTTCCGATTTCAAAATTTTTCTCGGATCAATTAAATAAACTTATTTATTTAATTATCCAATTATCAAATTCTGAAAAATTACACAAGAGATCAAATTTCTTGGTAATTACCGAATTGCCCCAAAACTTTGTAAATTGATTATTTTAGCCCAAAAATTATCATATATAATTTTGGATGATTCTAAATCATTTCTAAAATATTTTTCAACACATCTAATGCATCAAAATCAGATTTCACACAAATCCCCAATTTTTCTGAAATTGCCGAGAGACCCATAAATTTTCAATTAATTGCGATTTGGTCCTTTTTGTTCAAAATAAGCCAAGATCAAATCCAATCAACCTAAAATTTTACATGCATCATATTCATACCATAATACATCACATATATGAAAAGCCCCAAATTTGGAAAGGGTTATGAACTCTAATTTTTCAATTTCATCAAATTGTCCAATTTCACCAAATTTACAAAATCCAACACTTTAATCCATTCAATACTTCACCAATCAAGCCTCACCACTTTGAAATAACTCTAGAACAATTCTAGGTCACTAAGGAGTGGCTTACTAACTCTAGAATGGCAACTTTGATTTTCAAAGAATCAAAAGTAAGCCTTTGAAACCATTTCAAGGCTACTTACATACATGAATCTTTCATCCAAGTTCTTAAACAAATAAACACAAACCATAAGAGAAGAGAGAACATCCAAGCAACACAAAATGATGCCAAGCATGTTAGAAACAATTTCCATGTTGAAGACTTAAAGAAAATACTTACAAAAACAAGTTTTTCCAAGACTTTTTCCTTTTGTCCTTCAAGCTTGCTCTCAACTTATTTTGTGTTATTTTTGTGTGTTTGAAACTTATGAAACCCTAAAAAATGAAACAAACAATATATACCCCTCATATTTGGTCTTGGCCGAAAATTAGGCATAAGGAAAATATCATGATATTTTTATTTGTTTCATTTAAAGCTTTGTCAACTTGTTTACTTGAATCATTACAACTTTAATAACCTTTTAACAAGTCAACAAAAGCAACTCAAGCCATTAAATAAAATATCATAACCTTAGATATTTATATTTTTAATTAATTTAATTATTTAACAATTAAATAATTAAATAATTATTTAAATACAAATATATTAAATATATGTATTATATTTACATTAAATATCAAATACATATATATTTATGATATTAGTCAAATATCTCAATTTGACAATTAATTAATGTGTATTTGATAAAATCTAACATTAAATGCAAATACACAAAAATTAGGAAATGACTATTAGGTCCCATCGCATGTATTTTTCGTTTAACGTTTAAACGATTTATAAATAATCATCATTATTTATAAAAGTCGCCCTAGTGCTCTACGAGTATATTTCATTAGTGAGACTCTCTAGATTCAGGTATATCCGTCACAAAATCTAATTTCGTGTCCATAACTTGCCCACCCGTAAATTATGACGACCATGGATAAACTAGCTGAATCATACAGGTCGAGGTCATTGCATACGTATAATCCCTCCGTCACAGGTATCCGGATAATCCTAGAGATATAGATGTAAACGTCAAATCTCTATAGGTATTATCTCGTCGATGTATCTATTAGCAATCTCTAAATAACATTCGGAACTTACTTCCGAAGTACACTGTGGCCACATATTTAATAGACTGCTAATCATATATGGACTACCTATGCTCTGTACACAGAACTGACAGATCCTATCTTGATACACACATGATATCCTGAGGATCGGTCCACACCCAACGAACAGGCGGAGGTCTGATCTAAATAGATCGGTGACGTGACTGTCATCTAAGTGTGGAGGATGTCTCATACATCCATAATGGTATCTCAAGTCGAAGGACCACTATGCTACTCAACCCGAGAAGATTCTTATTGACGTTGGTGTACCATCCATTAAGAATCTTCGGTGAGTCGTTCAGTGTTTATCTATTATAAACACCTACACGTCTATATGTGTCTCCCTAGACTCGTGGTTCATTGGGATAAACCATCGGACCAAGTCTCGATATACGACATGTACTTGTCTCAACAGATTTGACTAACCGACCCGTGTTAGTGAATCTTGACCAGGAACTATATCTGATAATATACATTTAGCAGTGACACTTCTCAATGTCAATTACAAACTAGCTTTGTAACTGTGTACTGCATTATATATTATCGGGCCTTTGTCTAATATATACATATCACTAAACAACATTTAGTTTGAATCTAATCGTAATCAGATCGAATACGTATATAAAAACAAGATGTGCAACCATAAATAAGTAATATTATGGAAAAATGGATGTTTGTATT
This sequence comes from Zanthoxylum bungeanum, assembly GCA_019454045.1. Lineage (NCBI taxonomy): Eukaryota > Viridiplantae > Streptophyta > Magnoliopsida > Sapindales > Rutaceae > Zanthoxylum > Zanthoxylum bungeanum. The sequence continues at coordinate 47,195 of SKCR01039646.1, read as the reverse complement.
CATGAATCAGACATAAATACGGTCCGGATTAGCGCTCTGAGCACCAACCCCAACAGAAGGTTCATTCATAGCTCGACCCCTAATTTAGCCAACTCGATGATTTCGTCTCAAAATTGAGATCCGATGAGTCAAACCAACCTAGATATCTCAAAAGTACTCTGTATTTTCCTTTCTTTTCTTAGTATGGTACAATCTTTTCCTTCTTTTTCATTCTTTTCTTTTTTTTCAATACATCTACCCTTAAAAGTAGCATTTCTCCTCATGGTGGTCCTAAACTCGCCCATGGGTAGCTTTACGCTTATTGATTATAGGTGGTTTAACTTTTTCTTTTTTTTTTCAATTTTTTGGTTTCAATTTTATTTTATTTTATTTTTAACCATACCATACATCATAATACTAGCATATTGAGATAGATATCTAATGAAACAGTCATTCATCAGTAAATAATTTCTTCAACTAGTCACTTTGCAAACTACATAGGTTCCTACTGCTAAAAACCTATTGTTAAGTGCTTACGAGTCTAACCTAGATCACTTACTCAAGGCATCAGATAAAAATCAATTGGGAACTTATCGTTTCTAAGATTTCATCAAAAGCAAACATAATTCATCATTAGACTTATGCTTTACTAAGTAATATTTTAATATATATATATATATATATATTTTAAATAAACAACATGAATTATCACTACATGCACACACCCCAAAACTTAAAACTTGCATTGTCCTCAATGTAAGATAAACATAAAGAAACAAAAGTAAGGAATAACACTACTGTGTATGAAGTTGATCAGGCTCATGCTGTTAGAATTTGGTTCCACGGGTTGTGTGGTTCGTACTAATACCTGCATAAATACACATGGAAACTAATAAACTATCGAATAACACACAATAAAAAAATGAAAGTAAAGAAAAATAAAAATAAACAAATGCAAGGGTTGCCTTCCCGCTAGCGCTAAGTTTTACATCTTCAGCCAGACGCAACCACCCAAACGGTCATGGTGGCTTCAATGTAGCGGACTGGGTAGTCTCATCTGCCTTCTTCTTTGGTATCTATCAGTTGTTATGAAATGAAAAAGATATCTTGGCAGGCTATGGTAATTTATCCATGGATGGTCCTCCAGGATCTACTGATGGTTGAAATATTTGACTACACATGTGGAAAAATTGACTTGACCATTTTTTTAGCTTCCCATGGATCATCATCAAGTGAGCACTGACTCTGGATTTCCTGTTTTTGTGGCGCTTTGGGAGTGATTTCAGTTTTGGCTGCGGAGGATCTTCTTTATACTCGGTGGTTTCTTAACTGCTGGTTCACCCTGCGTGTTTGTAACTCACTTCTCTACAATATCTACCCTGTGACATTCTTCATCACCTTGAGAACTTGAAATGGCTTTAAAAGACACTGAAGATGAATTCTTCATCTTGAACTCTCATTTTTAGTTCACTTTTATGCACATCAATGACAGCTCTACCGATTGCTAAGAAAGGTCTCCCAAGGATGTTTGGGACATCATGATCCTATTACATATCTAGAACAAGTCAATAGGAAAGTAGAACTTATCCACCTTAACCAACACATAATCTACTATTCCTTATGGGTATGTGAGAGATCTATCTGCTAGTTATAATATGACTATGGTTGGCTTTGCCTCACCTATGCCCAACTTTTTATAGATGGATAACGGCATGAGATTGATATTTGCCCCTAAATCACATAGTGCCTTACCAAAATATTGATTCCCAATAGTGCACAATATGGTAAAGCTGTCTGGATCCTTCAGCTTCAGAGGAAGCTTCTTTTGTATAATGGCACGACACTCCTCTGTGAGTGCTACTATTTCAAAATTAACCAGCTTCTTCTTCTTGGACATCACATCCTTCATAAACTTCACATAATTGGACATCTGTTCCAAAGCATTTGCGAAGGGAATATTGGTATGGATCTTTTTGAATATATCTAGAAATTTAGCAAACTGAGCATCCAATTTCTTCTTTTGCAAGCGTTGGGGGTATGGCAAAGGTGTATTCGGGATGGGTGGTAGCTTATATGGAGGAGCTACTGCACTGTTCTCTTCTTCTGTTACTGTTTCCTCCTGAAATGCTGATTCTTTTTCTTTACTGCCTAAGTCTTGAGAGGTATCTTTAATCTCTTTTCCGAACCTGAGGGTTATGGCTTGACACTGCTCTTTGGGGTTGACTTCAGTATTACTAGGAAACACCCATTTCTGTTGGTTGGCCATAGAAGAAGCAATCTGCCCAATCTGTACTTCTAAGGACTTCATCATTGCCCCTATGTTGCCCATGTGCATTTTAATATTATTCGGCCTTGACTCGTTCTTCTCAAACCTCTTTGAAGTTTTAGTAACTAACGTGCTCATGAGGTCTTCTAAGGAAGATTTTTGCTCAGCTCCTTGATTGTTGAAGCCAGACGGAGGTTGCAAGACATTTTCTGTGTTGGCATATCACAAGTTCGGATAATAATAGTTAGGCATAGGATTGCCTCTATAGCTGTTGAAGTTCCGATTGTTCACATATTGGACTTGCTCATATCCTCCGTCAGGTAGGATTATTCTATTACCAGCAGTAGCTTCAATAGATGGTTGACCCTGTTGATTGGTTAATGCTGCTAGATGAGTCGTATGAGATGATACTTGACCTGTAAGTGCAACCATAGGATCCACCTCGCATATACCAGCCACCTTAGGTATAATACTGCGTTCATTTGGCCATTGGAAGTTATTGATGGTCGTCTCCTATAATAAAGCATATGCTTCTTCAGCAGATTTCTTGAACATGATTCCTCCTTCAGCTGCATCGACCATGGTTCTATTTGGACCATTCAACCCATTGTAGAATAACTGAATCTAAACCCAGTCTTCAAAATTATGTTGTGGGCCCCTCCTAAGTAGATCTTTAAAATGCTCACAGGCTTCATACAAATTCTCAGTCTCCAACTACCTAAATATGCTAATTTCTGTTCTCAATTGGGCTGATTTAGCTGGTGGAAAGAACCTCGTAAGAAATATTGTAACCATATCCTGCCATGTCATGATGCTCTCCGTCGGAATAGATTGCAGCTAACCCCTTGCTTTATCCCTTAAAGAGAATGGGAACAAACGCAGCTTGATGGTCTCATTAGTTACTTTATTCATCTTAATTGTATACGCCATCTCCAAGAACATCCGTAAATACACGTTGGGATCCTCTACAACTGAACCCCCAAACTGGTTCTTTTGCACCATGTTGATCAATGCAGGTTTCAGCTCAAAGTTATCTGCATTGATTGGTGGGTGTGCAATCCTAGAATAATTATCGTTAATGACTGGTTTAAAATGATCTATGATTGCCACCTGGCGTGAGTTATTCTCTATATTTTCAGCTGTCATTGATTCTTTCTCAAATTTCCTTTCTTTCCTTAATCTCATTGCTATTCTTTATATCTCTGGATCAAACAGAAGCGAGTCAAGACTTGTGGATCTTCTCATTCACTGAAGCGCAGAAAGACAAGAAAAAGTATCAAAATTAAAATAAAATTAAAATTAAAAATAAAAAAATAAAAATCTAAATTAAAGGTAAGTTTATTTGTTAATAATATTAATGTGAATTAAATTAACAATCCTCGGCAACGTCGCCAAAAGCTTATTATGATATTTTATATCATATCGCAAGTGTACGATGTCAAGTTTTAGTAAGGATAAGTGAAAGAATGTTTAACCCACAAGGATTGTATTCAACTCACACTAAGTACTATGATTAGTAAACCTAACTTTATTTAGAAAACAACTAAATTAAGATTAAAAACTAAATAAAAAAGATATTAAAACGTTTAATTAAGATAATCCAAGAAGAGAGAGATTCTAGAGTCTGATTTCACCTAGCTATCTCCCATGTATTTGTCATGCCATTCAATTCTTATTCAGTTGCATTATTTATAATTTCAGAATCCCAAATTATTCTAATCCCTCTCCCGAGTGTCGAGTGAATATATTATCAATTACAGACTTCGATATCCCTATAAAAATCTAGTAATTAACATTTCATTACGCTCTATGATTCTGTGTTAACGACTTCAAAGGAATTATAGATTCTCTCGAACTCTATAAAACTCATAGGTTATATTCTCTAGATCCTATTCAAAATCCCCTCTCCCGAGTGATAGATTCTAAACATGCATCATCTTAATTTGTGGCCAACAAACAAGAAGCATTAAACGCAAGAGAATATAAATAAACTGATTCAAAAATGTATAACAATTAAATTAGCAATCAACATACAGGTTCAAGTATTGGCTACATCATCCTCTAGAATAATAGAGTTAGTTCATGACCAAGGATAATAAAAATCAAATTAGGGTCAAGAATCTCATAGAAATCATTAAAGTTAAAGAAAGAAACTAGAAGATTAAACCCGAATTGAATCCTTTCATCTTCGGACGTCACCGCTCTCATCTCCTCTTGTCGCTCTTCAATCTTCGTCATTGGATCTCTCTAAAATATGTGTTTTAAGTCTTGATTTGTGTATTAGTCTCCTCTTTAGGGTTTTGGACGAGCTTATGTATTTATAGGGAGGTCCTGAAGTCCTTGTGCATGTAAAATACGACCTAATTAAGATTCTGGACCTATGCCGCAGCGTCGCGGCGCCGGAATTGGCATCGCGACGCCAATCTCTCGGGAAATTAATATGAAGCCATCCTGGTGAGGTGTCACGACGCTAAATGTGGCATTGCAACGCCACCCCGTTTTTGAGAATGAGTGTTTTCTGTATTTTCTGTGTTTTTCTGCTTTCCCGCGTGCTTCCGTTGCGTCCGTAAGGTCCCAAAACAATTCCAGTTGCTCTAAGATCCATGTTTCAATGCTTTCTATCAATCAAACATAAAACAAACTATAAAATACATTAAATGACACGAAATCTAACAAAATAGTAACCTAAGAATGCAGGATTAAGTGGGTATAAACCACACTTATCACTTATCTTTCAGCTCAGCAAGGTATTTAGGACAGTTTCTTTTCCAATGCCTATCCTTGTTGCAATGGAAACACTTTACTTTGGGCTTCGCATCCTTTGAGCTTTTCTTGTTCTTCTTCATGGGCTTTGCCTTGGCCTTCCCAGTGCATTTCTTCTCTTCTTCTTTGCAGATTTAGAAGATTCATCAGCATTTGCCTCTCCATTGGGTTTTCGAGGATCCACTAGAGTCAAAGTAAAAGACAACTTGTTCATAACAAAGTTGCTTTTAAACTACATGAAACTCTTCGGAAGAGTTTCAATGATCATGGTCACCTGGCTACGCTTGTCAATGCGAGCTCTATGAGTTTCGACCGTGTTGAGATATGTCATCATCCTCAAGATATGCTATCAGACTGATGTGCATTCCTTCATCCTAGCGGTCATCACTGAGGACATAGTCTCATGATATTGTCGCTCTGAATACTTCCCGAACATGCCCTGTAATGACTGTATCATCAAAGATGTTGTAGCTATTGGCTCATGCTTTATAGCAAGAACCTCAAACATCTCTTCTAGCAAGTAGCATCGGGCTTTCTCATTGGCCACTACCCATTTCTGATAGGCATTGTGCATAGCTTGGCCAGAATTTCTGACTGGCTTGGGAGAACATTCCTCCATCAGGACAAACTTAAGGTCTTCACATACCAATATGGCATTCATGTTACTTTTCCATTTAACATAGTTTTCTCCCGTTAACTTGTCATTAGAGAGAATAGCAATAATTACCATGGCTAAAATAAAATAAAATAAACATGCATTTAATATTCATTCATCGCATATTAAAATCATCACAAGCATTTTCGCATAAAATTAAACATGATGCATGAACTATATAAAATGAATCAGAAACCTAAAAAAATACAATGCCATGGAATTCTATCATCCAACAAATAAGTACCGCCGTATGGTAGGTCAATTATTTTCATGTAGATCGATACAATCTCAATTGATTAATATATGCGTGAATAACTCTTATTCCTATATTAACCAGCCACCATTTGATTTTATCAAGGAATTTCGATTAACATTTTCATCATTCATTTGTGAGTGTAACCCATTGTTTCGAAACCCTTAGACTTAACTAATGAAGTGATGCCGTAGGGTAATCAGTTCACCAGATATATCTAGAGTTTCTATTCTCTCGGAATCCAAATTTGATATTGACAAAGTCGTCTCGAGGCGCCTTTTAAATCTCACGTTTTCGGACTAACAACGGAGATCGCATGGTATATTAACATATGTCCACTATTTTATAGCTTAAGATTTCTACTTAAAATATCTAATATTTTTAATTCACTAGTGTCCATAAGTTTATGCGCGGCTAAAACATAACTCTACTTAACACTAGTGTATAATTAGTGATCTAACTAATTTTAACTCTTAAAATTTTATTCACTAATATCCATTAGTCTCCACTAATATTTTACTTAATTAAACTAATTTAATTAAGTTTGGTTAAGTGACCTAATTTATTTTAACACTTAAAATATCATTTAACTAACAAGTTTAAAATTTAAAATTCAACAAATGGACAAATTTTAATTAAACATTTAATTCATGTAAGTGCGTTTTAAAATTCCAATGATACGTGGAATTGTATCTCGAGTGCAGACTACATTATCGTCCATTCGAAACCAATTATGGAATTTACGTATGGGTTTCAATCCGATATACCAATGAAAAATAATGCACTTATAAAGTTAATGTGCATTAAATTTTTAAATTTTCAAATTTTAAACCATTAAACCAGTTAATCTTATTAATTTATTTCTATACATATCATGTTCCAATTTAACTCTTAAATTTCATAAAATCATATTTTATGACTAGAATATTCATGCATCTAAAATATGTTATGGCATGTTAAAATGCAAGAGTAGGCACCCTAAGCTATATGACATGTTATTCAAATATTTTTGAAATAAACATACACATAACAGACAGGAGTCGCGACACTATGTATCGCGTCGCGACGCGTTACAGTAGAAAACCCAGACATAACATAATTTCCAGTCCGTGTCGTGACATAACCTGTTGAGTGTCGGGATGCTCCAACAACAGGCACTCGAGTCTCAACTCGGAACAGAGGATGTCGTGACGCCTCACGTTTTCCAAGTTTAAAGAAGTTAACTCATAAAGATAAAATTACATTGACCAGCCTTTTATTTTTTTTTCTAATACTAATATAATTAGTACAAAATATTCCAAGACATACATTGGTCTTCAAATCTCGCTCCATGGAGTAGCGTTGAGTCCTTTGATACATCAGCTCTTCAAATACAAAGAATGTTACAACTTGAAATTTTTACATAGGAAATAAATTTACAACACTTGTAAAAATTTGGCCTCGTGGCCTTACATTCCAAAAATAAAAAATAACATAAAAATAAGAACCGGAAAAAATTTACGATCAATGCAATATATTCATCATATGAATCTAAAACAAACATTTATCATATGAACATTAAAATAAACATTCATCACATGAACATTAAAATGTGCATACTCATCACAACATGCATACCAATATTTTATATCTCATATAAATCATTAAAAATAGAAATGTAACATCCCTAATCCGGAAGATTCTACTGACAGGGAATAGAACGTGCTATCCCCTTGAACCTCTGACTTTTGACATCTGATATTCTTATCTTATATATAAACTCATGCATAGGTCCATTGCCCAACTCATCAACCATAAATGCATAATATTTTTAATATTAAGTACTATGTTTTAATAAACATTGCAACTCTGACAATGATCACTGAAATGAAATATATAATAAATCTTTACTATACAAGATATATGTTACATGTCACTTCTAGTTGGACTGGACTTTATTTCTTACTTGACCCGGTGGACCAACTCCTTAGTGACTGCCATCAGTATCCATCCTCCTGAGCTCGTCCTCCAGGAATACCTGCAAACCAGAGAAACTGAAAGTGGGGGGAGGGGGTTAGATCGTTTGAACGATCAAAGTGAGTGGACGATTTAAAACGAAAATTGAAATACTATTATGAAAATGTTTGGTTCTAAAACCAAAGTTCTCTCAGGAAATAGTTCTATAGGAAAACACTTTTCTTGTCTGAAAATTTTGAACTCTTTTCTAAAAATCTTGTCTGAAATCTCTTTTGTAAAACTTATCTTTCCTGAAAGTCTCTTATAAAACTGTTGTTTCTGAAAACTTTCATTTCTAGAAAACTCTTCTGAAATCTGAATCTGAAATCTATTTCTGAAAACTGGTCCATGTCTCTGAAAATCTGACGTATGGGGGCGTTACGTATTGCCATCCCCCCATACGCCTAACTAGAGCCAGAAATACAAATCCATGACTTTGGGGCGTTACGTATCGCCATTCCCCAAAGCATGCCACTCATATACCTGAAACTAATAGTCTTGGGGTGTTACGTATTGTCTTCCCCCAAGCCACTGAACTAGAACTGTGGGTGTGGATCTATGCTACCCAAGGCATATCATACTTGTATTATGATGTAATGTGTATTCACGAACTAATATGAGACCCTTAAGGTGGCTTCTAACATGTTATGGTGAAGTTGGAATGGTTTAGAACTGATTTGAAAGGGTAGCATAAATCCTAGTTTTAGAGCTTAGAGAGTAGCATAGATCCGCACCTCTAGTTCTAGTTCAGTGTCTTAGGGGACGTCGATACTTAACGCCCCAAGACCACTAGTTTGAGGGAGTGGCATTCTTTGGGGGACGGCGATATGTAACACCCCAAAGTTATGGATTTGCATTCCTGGCTCTAGTTAGGCAAATGAGGGGACGGCGATACATAACGCCCTCATACGTCAGATTTTCAAAGAAATAGACCAGTTTTCAGAAATAGTTTTCAGATACATATTTCAGAAGAGTTTTCTAGAAATGAAAGTTTTTATAAATAACAGTTTTATAAGAGACTTTCAGGAAAGATAAGTTTTACAAAAGAGATTTCAGACAAGATTTTCATAAAAGAGTTCAGAGTTTTCACACAAGAAAAAAGTTTTCATGTACAACTATTTCCTGAGAAAACTTTGGTTTTAGAACCAAACATTTTCATAATAGTATTTCAGTTTTCATTTTCAATCGTCCACTCTCTTGGATCGTTCAACGATCTAACCTCATTTTACCAGTGTTTTATTTTGCAGGTAATTCTGGAGGATGAGTTCGAGGAGACGGATACTGATGGCAGTCACTAGTGGGTTTAGTCCACCAGGTCGAGTCAGAGTTTAGTCCAGACAGTGTCAGAAATTATTGTGTAGCATATAGTTGCTTAGTAAAGAATGTGCATGTAACAAGTTATAGATGATCATTACTAAATCATAATGTATAGTGAATTTGAGTTTTTAGTTTGAAAATTATTATGCATTCAGGAGATTGAGTTGGGCACCGGTCCCTTGTATGAGCTTATACATCAGATGAGTTATATTGTTAGAAAGTCAAAGGCTTAAGGGGATAGTACTGTTGGTTTCTATTAAGGTCTTAAGATCAATAATAAGCATGAAAACATGTGAGAATATCAACGACGAAGTTGCGGAATACTCACATCGATCGGTGAGCAACGCGGCGACGAACAAAATCGAAATTCTGCCCCTCTTCACTGGTTCGGCAGTGGCAGTTCCAAGCTCACTGGTTCGGCCTTCAATCAACAAGAAATCAAGCTCCAAGCTTTGTCATTTGATTCCCGGCTCATGGGTGGACTTCCCTATCACCTTCGCATGACTCGTAAGTGTGCTAGCACTGGTGATTTTGCCACAAAACCCACCCTTGCTTCCCTTCACTGTCACGGTTTTTGACAGAAAACCAGTGAACATTTTGCCCTCTTGGGCGAGAGAGAGAGAGATGAGAGAAAAGAGAGAGTTGTGTGGTTGGTTTCCAAATTTGTGTATCTTATACACACATTTGAATTTCAAATTCATTTCATGTGAATTTGGCTTTCAAAAGTCAAACAATTAAAGGCTCCAACCACTCTCATCACTTAATCACATCAATCACAAGTTGTCAAGTCACATCACTCAAAGTGACAAGTGATTTGACGCTTGATGCGACTAATGATTTGGTGCTTGATTTGACTTGTGTGCCGCACTCAAATTCGAAATGCGAATGCGCTCGCAATAATCCCGGGCTCGGGATCGCTAATTCCAAATTAACGAATTTTTCGTTGCGTCGTAATTAAATGATTACGCCTAACGAAATCACTATTCACGTCGCTAACGAATTAATTCTAAATTAATTCGTTTGCCCGAATTAAAATCTAATTTCAATTCCGCGTCGAAATCCAATTTCGTTTAATATATCAAATATATTAATTTCTCGATTAATTCCAAATTAACAGTTATCTCTCTTTTAATGATATTTTATCCCAGATAAAATATCTCTGTAATTAATCCCAGATTAATTTTCTCTCTCTTCTAATTAATCCCAGATTAATATAGAGCGCGAGTCATACGTCATCGGTGAATCTTGGGAAGCGACCCATGAGATCCCCGGATATGTTGGCAGTAAATTCGGTCGTCGGACTATCCGAACACGTAAGTACCAAGTACTGCATTTATACCGATTTACAAGACAAGGTTGGCCTCTAGCAAAGCGCCATGCTTACCCAATTCTCCGGAAATATCCTTACAGTAATAAAGGATCTATATCAGGCGTAGTATACGTAGTATTGCGTATTTCTGTCCAGTATCGGATGATCATGTGCTAGGGCTGGGGTTGGAATTGTGTCTGCCCCGTACGAAGCACATGTCGGATGTCTGGTGACTAGTCTCTATAATCAGATAAACCTGACCTTGTCATTTTATCCCGATAGTTGCAGCATTTAAGAGAACTAGTCTCGTATCCTACATGACCATCATCTCCACTATGACTGGAGTGATACTTCCTTCTTGACATCACACCCAACACACTACGATTCTCAATATACCCAGTATTGGCGTACACAGAACCTGTTAAAGCCCTGGACGACCGCAACCAAAGTATATTGATTGTCGCAAGTATTAGCGGTGCAAGTCTCAGGTTAAGACCAAATACACCTACCCTGATTTCGGACTTCCATAGACACATAGTCATACTACCAATGGAATTCTGATGGGGTCTATCCAGAGCGAAGCTGTTTTTCGTACCATCGGTAAAACACAACCTCCTATGACACTTGCATGAGTATCCTATACCCAAATATATATAACTATGTCGTTGTGCCCTCACAACGCGCACAAGTGTAATACTAGTCTTTTACGTATTTATCGATGTCCATTCTCGATAATACTCTGACTAGGGATATTTAATGATTTATCCTACGTGGACTGATACTGTCTCATATCATTCTCCGTCCAGGAACAAATCACAAGGACCTCTAATCATTTATACATCTAGGTGATCTAATCACAAATGATAAGAGTGCAATCTCATTTGTTACATAGTTAATTTGTACAACAACACCATGATCTGTACAAATAGTGACGCTATGGGTCATAATTGTCCAAAGTACGGCATATTCCATGCCAGTAGCATCACCCGGAATGATGATGTTATAAAGATGGTATCAGAGCATGGTTTAGGGAGTCAGTGACTGCAGTGGGCAGAGTGCTGGGGTCTATTATACACAGTATGTCTGGGATACCCATATACGAGGCACTACCTCTCCAGTATCTGATCCTCGAGTACGTCCTCAAAGTCCTATAGACAAGTTAGTAAGAATTTCTGAACTATTCGAATAACCTTCCTTATGAAGTAACTTTATTCTTTGAAAATCTTTCTGTAACCACCTCGGTTCAATTTCGAAATATCCAAGGCAAGTTATGTAGAGAGACAGTAACATCTTACGGATATTTACACAATAAAGTAGGAAGAGAAAGAGAAAGCTAGAAAGGAAAGTACGAAGGGATAGATAGATGATCAAAAGAATATGTAGTAAGGTTCTAAGAATGGTTACGTAAAGGAGTGGGAAAGAGAAAACTATAAGAAGAGTAAAGAATTGTACGTAGAGGTTCAAGCAATCAGAGTTAATAAGAGATAAAGATGCAGAAACAGATAAATAAGGATATATCAGAACCTATAGTTGTAAGGGAAATAGGATAAACATGAGCAAGAGAAAAATGTCTGATAAACTTAAGTGAGTTTTCTTTTCTTTTCATGGAATTCTTTTCTCTTTAGAAAATTCTTCCAAGCGAATCCAGTAGCTTCCGAATACCTCGTGGAAATAGAAAATTTTCCCCAAGCCACAAAGAATAGACAGAAAGATAAAATAACAAGAAATCGGGATTAGCTGATAAAAGAGACACAAGATGTCACAAAAGATGTAGAGTTCTACATACCCAAACTTAGACCTGTAAGCAAGTAAAGTAAAGGTCGTAAAGAGAAATGATCAATTACCTTAACTAAAAGAACTAATGTATATGATCTCTCACCTACCAAAGTCCTCGCCACCTAGTGATTTTCAGCTAAGAAAGTTGTTCCAATGGAGTCTATCTCATACCTATCATACATGAGCAATGGAATCCACCGGGATATCGAATGTCAGAGTGAAGACATCGATGTCCACTGAAACATAAGATGCTAATTCAAGCCCTTCTCTGCATAGGCAAAGATAACTGTAATTAAACCCAGTGAGAGTTTATCCTAAGATAGAAATAGAAGACAATGTAAAATAGATTGTTTAAGATGGAATCAAGAAAGCCGTTGAGGCTAAAGAATGGAAAATTTGGCTTAGATTATGATTGGCAAGTTGTAGTACTAGTAAGAACAAAGACAGACCTGTGAGATCAGAAACACACATGATTTAACGAAAAGTACTAGTATAGACAGTAAGATTGGATAACAAAGCTATAGCCTATCGTAAGAACAAATAGTAGAAATCTAGGAAGTAGCCCAGAAAGATGAGCCATCACTAGCCTTGGTAATATGAATTAAAACCAAGAGATAGTATATGGAAGCAATTCAAAAGGATACGACTCATAGTAAGGAACATCAGATAATTAGAATAGATAATGTAACTTGAAGACAATAAGTAAATGAAGACTTTGGGTTGATTGATAAATATTAAAGAACTCCGAGATATGGAATAGCCGATATGGTTTCCAATGGGGCAAATAGTAAATAATGGAGATGTGTATTCACAGATTCCCCATGGAATGTATATACTCATCCCTCTACTTATAGCTCAGTAAGGAGAATAACCAGTGAATGAGTGCATTTGACAAATTAGGTGAACCGTGAAACAGCCTATGAGTTCAATGGAGCATATATAAGAAGCATGAGAAAATAGTTTGAAGCCATGGTGAGTCGAGTCAAATCTAGAAGTTATTGTTGTATTGGAGACCCTTAAGGGAGTTAAGGCATAAAAGTACAAAGGGACAAGAGAGAACGACTCTTAGAAATATGATAGATAACTCTCAAAGAGTCACATTGTATAGATAACTCTCAAAGAGTCGCATTGTACTGTGAAAGAAGAAATAGATGGAGAACAGCATCTGAACTAAAGGATTTAATAGAGAAGTCCTAAGCAATCGAAGTACATGGAGTTTTTAGGGGAGTAAAGATGAAAGAAGTTCAAGGAATTGAGATGAGAAGAAAATCTAAGTAAGCAGAGTAAACTTCATAAGGAACAATAATAGAGGAAGTATAAAAAGAAATACAGAGGCAGCATAATGGAGTTTCTAGAGAGCATGAATCTAGAAGAGGCAATATGATTGATAGTCGAAAAAAGAATTAAGAGTGAAGTTGAAGCAGGAAACTCAGGTAGTATCTAGCAGAAGAATTTTAGTACGAGATTCAAGCCAGATGTGTAAACACGAAAAGTTATAGGCTTATAAGTAAAAAACGAGTACAACCATGGCATGAGAAGCTATTGAGATTACTACCATCGGTAAGATGTCATGACTCAACCCCACCCTCCCAAGCCTCGTTATACAATAGCAGAAAAGATGGACCCCGATTTTTACTAAAAAAAAAATATTTCCAGGAGCAATTGAATACACAGTAAAGTGGGCCGAAATATAAAATTTTCAGATTTAGTACAAGAATGGAGTAAAAGAAGAAAATAATGCTAAGTAAAAAGGTTTGGAAGAAAGACAATCTATATGAAATGATTAAGAGAGAAAATAATAGTTAAGAAATAATGGAATATAAAAAGACCAACGATAGACACAACAAGAGAATTTTAAGGTTAATGTCCTTCAAAGTAAAAGACAGAGACAGAGGAACCAGAAATTCTACAAATAGTTAAGAACAATAAAGAAGACAAAAAGGACATCAGGTGAAAGGAGAGGTAAAACTGTTCGGAAAGGTTAATAATAAATTTGCTACTAGACAAACAATAACAGAGGTGTATAATGATAAGATAAATTTTCAATGGTACTACGGAATAGTAAGTTTTTCAGAACTGGGATAAGACTGAAATCTTATCATATTAAGAAAAGAGAGAAAAATGGATGATAGAGATCCGTATGTTCGTTAAGGATAATATATATAGGATAACTCAAGAAGAGACTAAGTACAAATTAGAGACGGTTAAGGAAAATTAACAAAATTAAAATTGTTAAGATTCGGACAACTCTTAACAAGATAAGCTTTAAGAGATAATTGAAGGTGGAACATTCTAGAGTGCAAGTAGGTAAAGAAGGAATAGTCAAGATAACAGATAGTAACCGTACATACACCAGCAAATGAATCAAGGTGCAGAAGAGTAAACCATACCAGTTTAACTAGAGCCAACATTAATAATAAATAACAAAGTTTTAGCATACATGTGCATACAGCCAAGCTTAGTATAGATACTTTGTCTCAAACTCTTTAGCCAACCAAGCGGATCGCCAGAGAAAACTACCCTGAAGTGACGTCCTAAGTATGGGAGCCATCAATTGACAATGAGAGTACATAAAAAGGTTAGCTATGAGTTATGAAGTCCCAAACCCATAAATAGTTGTATATGTGAGAACTCAAAGGAAGAAGTTCATAAGTAACAAGGGTTTAGTAAAGAGAAAGTAGAAATATCAAATAGTCAGCTAAGATTGGAACCAAGAAAATATTTAGTAGAACATATATTATAAAGTCATTAAGGTAGTTATATTATGAAGAATAGTTGAAGAACCTGAAGTACACACAAGTTAAGGGAAAGTGAAAGTTATTAGCTATAGTATAAAGTACAAGGGGAATACTGCAAACGTGAAGGGTAACTAAAGTTCCTAAAGATAACTCATACGAATAGTTGAGATAAAGGATGTTAAATATAGTTGAAGGTTAGGAAATAAGGCTTTTGTGATGCATAAATTATAGTGGTAGTATGATGATAGGTGGAGAGTAAGGAGCAGAGGTTCATGGAATCAAAATATAGAATAATTCCCCAGTCAGAGATTCTAGAAATTATTCACTTAGGCCCACAAACTTGGAAAGTGGTATGTACAAATATGACAAAAGATTTCCAGAGGTTTTAGTATTAAGATATGGAACAGAAAATCAGAAAGGAAGTTGAGGAAGATAAAGACAAGCAGAGACATAAATATTCTCGACCAAGACAAATCTAAAGCCAATAAGGGATTCGAGGATGAATCCTATTTAGGGGGAGAATTTGTAACGATGGTAATTTTGATTACTGTTACGTTACGAGATGAGTGTCATATAACATAAATTATGTTTGGACACATGGAAAATAAAGAGAAATAAGCTTGTTCCACATGAGAAAGCTAATAAAGGAAAATTGTGTTTATATATGATTGCTCATATGTAGATGGGTAAATGTTATAAGGATATAGGCTCTCTCTATGTACGCGCAGGGGGTGCAAATCAAAATCCGAACAGGCCTGACTCGTGTGCACCCGCGCGTCCTACATACACGAATGCCGGACCAAATTGTGCGGGCCCGGCCCAGCCACTTTTTGCAAGCCTCTTTATTTTTTCCAAGTTCTTTTAAAGTTCCATAACAGTTAAATTAATTCTATTAATTAATTGGGTGGTTACATCATATGAAAAGCCTCCCACCCATTCTCGTTTATTTTCCGTTGCATCCTGGGAAATAAACGTCTCGCACTCTATTGCATCATTCGGTAAGGGACGAATTTATTTTAAGGAGATTGTTGCCGCATCAACAAGCCTCGGAATTCTCTCTGTTTTCTTGTTGCTAGTTCGTTGCTGCACCACCATCTGCAATTGTCCTGAGACTGTGTTACTTTCATTATTCTTGTTGTGTTGTTTCCTCTATTTATTGTAGCAATCGTGTTGTGTTTTACTGTTTGTTCAGAGTCCTTGAAATATGCAACTCATATCCAAATTTTTGAATAAATCATCTAATCTAGACTCGTAATGTGTGTGAAAAAGTCATGTCCCGGTTCGATTCCTAAGGAAGTCAACTAAGTGGTTTCAATTCACAAATCGGGATCTGATAGGTCTAACAACTAAGATATCTTAAAAGTGCTCTGTATTTGCCCATTAACTCGATATGGTATGGGTTCTCTTTTTTTTCTTTATCTTTTGACTCATCTACATTTTAAGGTGGCATTTCTCATCATGGTGGTCTTAATAATCGCTCATGGGAAGCTTCACGATTATAGATTTTATGTGGTTTATTTTCTTTCTGTATTTTTTTATTTTGTGCTCTTTTAATTTTTTTTTTCAAAAGATCTATTTCTTTCTTTTTTCTGCTCTAGTCATATCATATATCATAAATAATTACAATCAGAGACAGATATCCGGTATAGGGTCATTCATCGTCAAAAAACTAGTCACATTGTCAACTACCTAGGCTCTTACTCCTAGAAACCTATTTTTAATTGTTGGGGTATGCGCAGCAGAAGGGCGCGGTGGAAGGCGGAAATAGTTTTTAAATATTTTAAAATTTTTTCCAAGTGAATTAATAAATATCAAATATTTATAAATTCGCTGATAAGCAGTAAATATATCAGTATTTACCGTCCCTTATGACTTAATATTTTGTATAGTTTCTTGAGTTTTGTGAATATTTTGATGTTTTTAGTGTTATTTTATAGATAAATAAAATAGTTGTTGATCAGCTTCTTTTGTAGCATCTGATGCCGCAATATATTCCACCTCAGTGGTGGAATCAGCTGTTGATCCTCGTTTGGAACATTTCCAACTGAATGAAGCATTATTAAGAGTAAATACAAAACCTGAAGTAAACTTTCTATCATCAGGATCTGACTAAAAGTCAGAATCTGTATATCATTTTATCTGTAAATCACTTTCTCCATAACGTCTTCAGTCAGACGTAACCAACCAATCGGTCATGGTGGCTCCCTTAGAAGCTTAGCTATCTGAGATAGGATAGCTGCATGCACGCTCCTCTACTGTCCTTGGGATGGCAAGAATTGAGCGTGTTGCTTTAGTGTTCTGTCTATGAACTGTCTCTCAGGGTCTGTCAACAGTTCAGCAAATGACTCCATCTATGTGTCAATTCTCACAAAAAAAGTATCGTCACAAACATACATATGAACCCCTTCAATTTTCTTATCTACACTTAGTGTCTTTAGTGAGCTCTCCTCAAGGCTATCATTCGGGTGACCCATGTTAACCATTTTTGGACCTGCACCTCCAATAATACCTATCATGTGGCATTTTTCATCATCTTGTGGTCATGGCATGGCTTTGAAGACATGAGAGGTCACCTATTGATCTTGCACTCTCATGGTAAGCTCATCTTTCTACACGTCGATCAGTGTTCTATCTGTTACTGAGAAATGTCTTCCAAGGATGATGGGAACTCCATTGTCTTCCTCCATATCTAAAACTATGAAGTCCGTTGAGAAGAGTAGCTTTTTCACTTTTGCCAACACGTCCTCTATTTTCCCTCGAGGGTAGAGGAGGAATCAATCTACTAACTGCAACGTGACTTTGGTTGGTCTCACCTCTCCCAAACCCAATTTATTGTAAATAGACAGCGATATGAGGTTGATATTTGCACCCAAATCACATAAAGCCTTATAAAATAGTGGTTCCCTCCGGTATATATATGGTAAAGCTATCAGAATCCTTCAACTTATGTGGCAGCTTCTTCTGTATGATGGCATTGTATTCCTCTGTTAAGGAAACAGTTTCAAATTCGCTCCACTTCCTTTTCTTTGACAAGATGTTCTTCAAAAACTTCACATAGTTGGGAATTTGCTCTAGTGCATCGACGAAAGGAATGTTGATATGCAGTTTCTTGAAGATCTCTAAGAACCTTCAGAACTATTTATCTAGCTTATGTCGTTGCAACCGTTGAGGGAATGGAGGAGGTGGATAATATATAGGACTTGTCTCTTTGTTATTTCCTTTATCTCTTCTCTTTTCTTTGGTTGGATCTGTCTCATTCTCTATAGGCTGTTGTACTCCAATGTCATTGCCAATGACAGTCCCGCTCTTCAGTGTGATAACCTTACAAGACTCACTATTTTGCCCCCTTAGATTAAGTTCTATATCACTCAGAACGACACCTAATGGTATGTAGTTCTACCCACTTGTCAATTTCCCCAATTGAATTTCTAGTGTCTTCAAATATGATGCTTGGCTCTTTACTAATGCTTCTAATCTAGTGTTGTTCTTGGCATTTTCCACGCTCTGCTCTTTGAGAAGCTTGTTTTGGTTCACCATTTGCATCAATATCTCTTCAATTGGTGGCTTGCTCTCCTAATTGGCCTCTCTGCTCTGCTGCAAGACATGTGATATATCATGTGATCCTTCCCCTTGGTTATTTTTCTATCCAAAATTGGGGTGTGATCTTTCCATCCATGATTGTAGCTGTTGGAGTAGTGATTATGGCCTGACCTGTTGAAGTTGTTAACATAGTTCACAGACTCGCTATATTGAGTGTATGTCTCCCTATTCTGTCCTCTCATATATTCTTCGTTTGTGGCATCTACACTGTTCATAGCCTGCATACTCAAGACTTCTACATTTGATCGAGCTTGGCACTCACAGTTGTATTGAGCCCGACCTCTTGGAAGTCTAATACTCGTTGGGGTATACTCTTCTCTGTTGGCCACAATGAATTGTTGTTAATCATTTCTTCTAGTCAATCCCAAGCTTGGTTTCCAACTTTTCCATTAGTGCCCCTCCAGCGGCTGCATCCTCTATGGGCTTCATCATCCTACTATGCCCATTACAGAAGGTTTGTACCCGTAGTTATTTGACAATCTCATGATGGGGGATCTTCCGTAGCAGCTCATTGTATCTTTATCATGCTTCATAAAGGGATTCAGAGTCATACTGCACAAAGGATGTGATGTCGTTTCTCAACTTCATTGTCCTAATTGGGGGAAAGTATTTTGTAAGGAATTTGGTGGTGAGATCTGCCCAAATTGTTATGGAAAATGCTGGTAGCGAGTGGAGCCAACCTTTAGCTCTATATCTTAAGGAGTATGGAAAAACTCACAGCAGCATTGCTTCATTTGCCTCTCGGTTGTAATTAATGTGTCACAAACTTACAAGAAGCTGCTGATATGGGTGTTTGGATCTTCAGTTGCACCACCCCCAAACTACATTGATTGTTGAATCATCTGAATGTATATTTTGATGTCACACGTGTTTCTTGGTAGGGGTGGCAGGATAATACAGGATATTAAGCTGTCAACGATGGGAATTGGTAGTGTCACTTCCAATGATTCAGGTTCCTAATTGTTCATGTTGAGATGTATCTTTTGGTCTTCTCGCATAACCATTCTCAACTGACGGAAAATTCTCTCGATTTCTGGGTCAAGCGAAAGGAGTTCATAGTTTCGACTTCGTCTTATATAATCGCTCAAGAACCTGAAATAGCACTAAAATAATAAAATAAAAATAAAAATAAAAATAATTAGATAACAAGTAAAATACTTAATCCTAAAATTAATAATGAAGGTTAGAATAAGTCCCCGACAACGGCGTCAAAAACTTAATCGTAATTTTCACACGTTACGCAGGTGCACATATCACTCAAGTAGTATAAAATTATCCATCATTCGAGGACTTATTACCTAGTTCATTAATTATTAAGACCAACTACCTACAAATATATAATTGATATTTAAATATAAAGTTGAATTGAATTTAAAATAATACTAAAGAAAATAAAGATAACTATGAAAATTCCAAAGATAATCAATAAGAAGAAGACATCCTGGGTTGTGAATCCACCCAGTATTATTCTAAAGATGAAATGGTTTTCCTATACTCGTGTAATAAATTGACTTTTTAACATGAAATACTAAGATATCCACAAATCTTTTTTGATAGTCATGTGCAAATATTTAGAGTAAATTAATTAACTATATTTTTATATCAACTAATTACGCCAAATTCATTAAGATCAGGTTCCAATTATGGCTACACTCGTTCTAAATGTATATTTCTATCCTGTAAAGAAATCCCTAAGAAAAGATCGTATGCTATTGAATCTAAGGCTAAACCTGAAATTCATTTGTTAAGTTCAACTAAGTTTACTAAATCAATCTTATTGGTGATTAAGAAACAAGAAGCATTAAACATGAGATTCAATAAAAAAAAATCCAAAGTATCACACAAGATATAAAAAAAAATCAATTTATACACTCAAAATATCAGGTTTCATCAAAACCCCAGATTTAGGGTTTAGTTACTACACATTCTCAAAAACTCCAAATAAATAATCAATGATAAGCAAAATATCAATGAAGTAAAAGAAAGAAGAAACTTTATCGAGATCGTAGTCATTTGCTTCTTGTTGTTGAGTTTTTATGTTCTGCTCGCTTGATGTACTTTGTCTTCTCTCAAAAATCTCTTTGAAGGCTTCAAAATATGTTCTCTAACTCCCCCTAGGTTTTGGGACGAACTTGTACTTATATAGGAGGTCCCAATGGTGTTTCCTCTACAAAAATTGAGTTCTGGGTGAACAGGGACCGCTTCATGAGTCGCGACGAGCAAAACGTGCGTCGCAACTCTACTATCAATGATCAGCGCGTCATGACACGCAAGAGGCAGCGTCGCGATGTGCCAGACAAATTGCTTTCTGTCTGAGTTACTTCATACGAGCGTCTCGACGCGCGCTCAAGCGTTGGGACGTGTGTTTTGACTTTGAATTTGGCGTAATTTACTTTATATTATACTATTTTTATCCCTTGTTGATTCTATTGAGTCTCGATATTATTTTAACCTACAAAACAAACCCGAAACACATCAAAGCACTCATAAAACTTGAGACAACACACAAAATTTTAAGCTAGAGGGGCAGCAAATTTATATATATTGGCCCCTCATCGCACAATTACATTAGAACTTGAATCCAATATTCTATGTGTTTTTGAATTTTCAGCATAGCCAACAAATATGCCATTTAAAGCTCTAGGTCCTAATTTCACCCTTTTAGGATCTAGAATTCTATAAAAAGCAAGACAGCCCCAAACTCTAAGATAACTTAGGTTTGGCTTTCTTTTCTTCCATAATTCATATGGAGAAATTTTAAATTCCTAGAATGAATTCAATTATGTATATGACAAGTAGTGAGTAAAGATTCCCCCCTAGTAGGTAACTTGGCATTTATTAGCATAGAATTAAACTTTTTTTTTTTTTGAAATCGTTGGAAACCCCGCCACCAAACCACCCATTCTGGGCCGCGGCGCAGGTAAAACCCCCGGCTGTCCCAGGCTCTTACAAGAAGTTGCACCCCTGGATTCGAACCCAGAACCTCAAGGTGAGATTCTGCACCCTTCACCACCAAGCCACACCCCTTGGGGGCATAGAATTAAACATGTCAACAAGTATTCTATTTTTTCTTTCTACCAAACTATTTTGTTGAGGTATATATGGGGCAACAATTTGGTGTATAATTTCATTTTCTTCACAAAAAAAGAAAAAAAAAATCCATGGGAAAATACTCACTCCTTAGAATATTAATTTTTTTCTCTTTTGATTTATACTTCCTAAACATTTAAAAGGCTTGATCCTTACGTTTCATTAAATAAACATAAGTATACTTTGAATAGTCATCAATAAATGTTATAAAATATCTAATTCCACCTCTAATTAAGATGTGAGTCAATTCACATATATTAGAATGTACGTTCTTTTATCTTCATATTTATAGGAAATTAATTCATGTTTAGCCATATACTTTAATGATCTAAAACTGACATGTGTCAAAAGATCATGTCATAAAGATAATAATAAATCAGTCATATAAACAGAAATATTAGATTTATTATTATTAAAATTTGAACATTCCATCACATAAGTTACCCTTCCCCACAAACTGTCCATTTTTTGACAAATTAATTTATCAGACTCTAAAACAGCCTTAAATCCATTCTTACAAAGCAATGTTACTGATACAAGATTTTTTCTTATATGTAAGACATTAAGAAACAACAGTTTCTTTCCAGAAGTGAAATTCAGTTCAACACTTCATTTTCCTACCACCTTTGCAGCATAAAAGTTTCTCATTAGAACTTCTAGCCCATCTTCTGCAACTTAATAGTCTTTGAATTGACTTTTATTATTTGAAACATGAATAGTTGCACCAGAATCATACCATCATTCAGTAGATATGGTACTTGCATATGAAGTTCAATAACCATTCCAATAAACAAATCTGAAACCATTGCAACTAATTCAGATTCATGTTCCATAATATTTGTATTATTGGAATTATAGACATTATTATTATCTCCTTGTTTTTGTTTCTTTCAAAACTTGCAATAACGTTTGTAATGTCCTTTCTTGCCACAATGATAATAGGTTTTTCCTTTCTTTGAGTTGCTTGTACCCTCTGAATTATTGGAATTCTTTTCTGTATCATAATATTTTCTCTTGTTTCCAGCATTCTTCTATAAATATAAAATACACGCATATATATATATATAAGCATAGAATCACTACAGCTGTAGATGAAAATACACCATTTTAGACCCCAAAAAAAAATTTATGTTTGAAATTTAATATCAAAACAACTATAAAAACAATTAATAAATTCAAACTTATTATAAATATATTATTATCTATAAATTCGAAAATATTATAAATTTATTATTATGCGCATGTGCTAAGTGCCCTATTACCATCATAGACTGGTATATAATTTTCCTCCAATGTGTATACATTAAAACAATATAAAAGGGATATCATTGTTTGTCTTTATATGGACGATATGTTGATAATTGATAGTAATCATAAGATAATTCTATCTACTAAGTAAACATTAACCAGTAAATTTGATATGAAATATTTAGGTGTGGCTGATGTGATTCTAGGAATTAAAATATATTGAACATCATAAGGATATATATTATCATTGTTTGTCTTTATATGGACGATATGTTGATAATTGATAGTAATCATGAGATAATAATATCTACTAAGTAAACATTAACCAGTAAATTTGATATGAAATATTTAGGAGTGGCTGATGTGATTCTAGGAATTAAAATATCTTGAACATCATAAGGATATATATTATCTCAAGCTCGTTCCGTTGAGAAAATAAATGAGAAATATAATAAAGACGATCTTAGCATTTCTAGAACTTATGTAGATCTAACTCTTAAGTTGTCAAAGAATATTGGATCTAGCATATCTCAACTAAAGTATTCGAGAATCATTAAAAGTCTTATGTATCTCACCAATTGCACATGATCAGATATCGCTGAAGCCATAAATAGACTAAGTAGATATACAAGTAATCAATGACATAACCACTTGAAGGCCATAATAAGGGAGCTAAGGTATCTAAGAAAAACCTCAAATTATGATCTATACTACACCAAATATCCAACTGTCCTATAAGGATATAGTAATACAGACTGGATATCTAACACCGCGGATTCAAAATCCATGAGTGGATTTATTTTCATGCTGGTGGTGCAACTGTATCTTGAAAATCCTCAAGGCAAACATGTATTGCTTAATTTATTATAGAATCTGAGTTCATAGCATTAGACAAATTGGAGAAGAAGCAGAGTGGCTTCGAAACTCTGAAGGATATTTCAAACTGGCCAAAACCAGTGTCAGCTATAAACATACATTGCGATAGCTAATCGGCTATTTTGGAGAGCCAAAATACAATGTATAATGATAAATCTTGTGACATAAGTTGAAAATATAATACCATAAGACAATTGCATTCTAGCGATATAATCTCAATAGATTATATCAAATCAAAAGAAAACCTAACAGATCCATTTACTAAAGGGTTACCTTGAAAGAAAATTTAGAAGTCATCAAGGGGAATGGTTTGAAGCTTATAAATTAAGAATTGTCACTGTAGAAACATAACTTAACTAGAGATCCCAAGATCTGGGTTCAAAAGAGAATTGAAACTTTGTACAATTCAAAACAAGTATTATAGAGTTTAATTCTCTTTTCCATTCCTACAATGACGTAGAGTGTTGTCTATCAAGGTTAAGATAAGTTAAAGTTTTTAATGATCACCCTATTAGTTTAAGAGTTCAAATATGGGTAAAGATAAAATACCTTATGTAGTATATTTCCCATTTAAGTGTGAAGTGAGGTCACTTCCGTGTGAATTTTAAAGGTTGAATACTTTGAGAGCACTTAAGAATCCAAGAATTGTTCAGGGCTAAAATGAACACAACTGTAAAAACCAAAATTGGTCGAGAAGAAGCTATGTGATAATCAGTCTAGATTTACATAAACAACAATACAACTCAGGATTATGGCACTAGGTTGTCAAGTAAATCGGATGGTTATTTATTAGGGAAGGTTCAAGGCCAAAAGCTACATATCTCGATACAGTGACTTTCCAAAGACACTCTCTCAAGTGTCTTTATATCCATATTGAATATTTTTCAATTTTGAAAATTGTGGGAAATTGTTAGAATTTTCAAAATAGAAATATTTTTTCAATTTGTGCCTTTTAGAAGTGAAAGGGTATATTGAAAGACATATCCTTTTAATTTGTACATTTTATGAAAGACACAAGTGAAATGGTATATTGAAATGATATAACAATTTAGAATATTATAATCATAAATGTAAATGTGTCTAACAAATTACAAAGTTGCCCCTCTTTGTAATATCTAACTCATGTATATTAGAAAAATATATTTTAAAAGAAGAGTACAAGTAATAATATAAAAATTACACTTAAAAATAAAATAAATTATAATTTATGTCCAAAGACTCTTCCTAGAGCACTTGGTGATATACTCAATACTTTGTACCATAATTAATTACGTATCCTATAACGAGTAGCTCATTCTTTAGTTTCGTACGATGAATGTTCCCACCACCTCCTTTCAAAATAAATAAAAAATATGCATAAAAATATATAAGATTTATTAAACAAATAGACTATCAAAAAAATATAAATATAAAAAATATTTAAGATAAAAAAAAATAAAAGAATTAAATCATAAAGTAAAATGTAATAATTGAAAAATTAAATTAAAAGTAAATAAGAAAAAAATTAAGGGGAAATTAATGCATTTCGGCCGGTGAGGGGAAAAATAATTAAGGGGAAAATTTAAAAATAAAGTATTAAAAAAATACTTAAGGGGAAAAAAAATACAAGTATTTTAAAAGTAAATAAAGGGGGAGAGATAATGGGGTATTATGAGGAAGAAAATTGAAAAGAGAGAATAAATTGGGTAAATAAGTAATTTTAAATAAATTAAAAAAGAATTATATTATATATAAGTAGTGTTAAATAAATTAAAAAAGAGTCAAAAAAAATTAAATGAATAAATGAATACAAATAAATAACAATAAATAAGAAATTTGTAATATTTATTAAACAAATGAAAAAGAATAGATATATAAAGAGCAAAAAAATATAAATTTAACAAAAATTAAAAATAAAATATTTAATTAATAAAATAAAATAAGTGTGTGTCTGTATTTGATTTTGGGGAAAGGGGTAAGCTTATAATTTCAGGGGGGACAGGGGAATTGTCGGGGGGTCGGGAGAAGAAAATTTCTTTTTTATTTATTTATTCATTTGGTTTGGACAAAAATATAATCAAGAGTTCATTTAAACCTTTTGACTTTCATTTAACAGAAGAGGGTGTTCATTCCAGTTTGGTTAACTATTCTTTTTGTTTGAAGTAATCCTTCATGAAAAAATGATCATTGTATCTTGAGAGACAATAACTAAGAATTATGAACACTGTAATGGGGTTGAAATTATCTTAAGGACAGAGAATCTAAATCTCGCCTCGATCAAAGTTACATTCATATTGAATTTCCAGGTTCTATATATCAATTACTTATTTTGATATATAACACATTTTCTAACAATTTACAATCCGTGACATCAAATATGATAATGTAACCTTTAATAATGCAATCAAAGTGCAAGGAAGCTTCATATTTACCTCTCCGTTTGAGAATCTTGGGCAAGAATTATATCCGACCTCGACAAGGTTCCCGACTGATCAACATCAAGATCCTCAAACTCCTCCATTACTTGCGTAACATCTTCTTGGCAAATCTTCCCCATTTCTTTCAGCTTATATATTATGAACTCAGCAGCACTGCAGGCACGGAAAACAAAGGATTAATGCTAGTTTAAAATTAGAGGGGATACACAATATATACAGTTAAGACCATTCATACCTAACGGCCCCATCTTCATCAATATCGGCTGCCTCCAAATCTATGTGTGTCATTCTTCGAGTAAGAACCCACTTGACGATTTCCTTTTGTCTTCTTTCAGTATTGAGCTCGGCAACATAGAGAAAAAATTGAGCTAAGGAGATAGTACCAGTCAATATCCAAAATATAGCAAAAACACGCCCTTTTGTAGTTGAGAAGCTCTTGTCTCCATAGCCTAATGTTGTGATTGTACAACAAACACAATAGAATGCATCGACGATGTCCATCTTCTCAACCATAACTAGGAAAATGGTCCCAGCAAGAATGAGAACCAACAGAGCTATCAACATCATTATGAATTTGTATTTCACTTTGTTGGTTTCAATTTCCTTTAAAATATCAGTGGGGCCAACTTTTTGATACATGGGTAGGGCTCTAGCCAGCAATATTTCCTGCTTCTCCACCAGATAGTCGGCTGCTTTGCTCAGTAATAGTCCGACTAGAGCCATCCCTGTGAAAACATGAGCACAA
The DNA here is from genome assembly GCA_019454045.1 of Zanthoxylum bungeanum. Classification (NCBI taxonomy): domain Eukaryota; kingdom Viridiplantae; phylum Streptophyta; class Magnoliopsida; order Sapindales; family Rutaceae; genus Zanthoxylum; species Zanthoxylum bungeanum. The sequence continues at coordinate 20,168 of SKCR01039646.1, read as the reverse complement.
GCAAGTAGTTTTGAGAGGACACTATTAGGCACAAGATCTCCATACCCGACTGTGGTCATAGTCACGATGCAGAAATAGACAGAATCTAGAATTCCATTGGTTTTCTTTCCTTTAATTTGGTTCTTGACAGCGTAGAAACATGAGGTGCCCACGCCAAGGTAGACAGCCAGGGATACAGCCACCTTTATAAAATTTGGGTGGGGTTTTCCAAAAATGGATTCAGGAGGAGTTGAATCTTTGTTATTTATGCCTGGAGCTGCAACATCTGCAAGGGGAGCACTTCTACATCGACGGAGTCTTCTTCTCTTGGGAGCGTCTTTGTTCTTTGTTTGGGGTGTTGAATCAACTAATCCTGAGAGCAAAGTCTGATTTGCACCGTTGCAGGCCATTAGAGGATAATAAAGCCAACAACTATTCAGAGCTGCAAAACATTTATCATACTAAATTATAAACTAATTCAATTGATAGATAGTTTGGACACAAATTATAATAAATTACACTCGGCAATTAAATGTATCAGATAGACAACATATTTTAGTACTGTAATTATATAAAAATTAACGGCTAAAATGTAATTGAGTTCATCTAGCATAAGCAAAAATTAAACTGAATATCACAAAAAGAGACAGAAAGAGAGTGCACCTATAAGAAAACATGGACATGGAGGCTTATTAGTAAATCGGTATGTGGCTCAGAACACAGTGTTTGGTAATCTGCAGATATGACCTCAAACTTTCCCAATGTCCGAATCTAATATGGTTAGAACAACCAAAATTGATTTTTTAAAAACAGTTTAAAATTTCAGTTTTTCTCCCTCAATTGATTCAATTTCCTTGGTTTTCAGTCCCAACTCCATAAGAACAGCAAAATGATAAACAAGCAAATCTTCACAATCAAAAACCCAACTTAATAGAGAAAGAAAAAGGACTCGATATAAGCACTCAAAACAAGTCTGAGTTCCCCGTTTCAAACCATCTTTGCCAAATGAATGAATAATCAAATTATGATATGATGGGATTGAGACATACTATATTGCTTGGGAATGATGTTAGAATGTGCTTATAAGGAGTGACTACCTCAAAGCTTTTAGGGGTCAGGGATTCCAAAGTTGGGTGACAATATCTTGGACATGACCTTTTTAACTTGTCTTCTTTTTTATTTATTATTTTTAATTTAAATTTAAGGAAAATAACTGATCTGGGTCAAAATACAAATGAACCAAGCCTGATTACAACCTATGGAAAATTCAACAGAGATGACTAACTTAGTAACTTACATACAGAGTAAGGAGATTAATTATCCATCTATAAGCAATAAACAAAAGCACAATCTAGAGACTTAAGTTAAACTAAATGCATTCCAAATTAAAGAAACAACAGGCAATCATAAAAATAAAAATACAGAAATGGGTATCCAAAATAAGTGCATAATTTTAAGTTCAGAATCTCACTATCAAAGCTGACAAATCCACCCAGATCAAGCCAGAATGTGTTGTGAGACTTAACAGACGAAGAAAAAATGAAGCAGCTTTATAAATCCAATTCCAAATGCTATTCCAAAGAAAGGAATTTGGCTAGAAACTTCACTGAAGAATCCTGGAACATTTAATCAAAAGTTGATCCCTTGTGCAATCACTTGTCTGCTTTCACTTATTCCACTTTTGGGAAATGAAATGTTTGAAGATGTAAACCGATTAGATTTTGTTGTTCTGTCTGTTTCCATCAAGTGATTCTTTGCTTACGAATAAGTTTGTTAGCTGTAAGCTGTTTAGTGATCAATAATGTTGGTTTCGTAATGTGGTCATCATGAAAACCACAAATAATCACACTCAAAATTATTTTTACTTTTTCTAAGTTATAACTTATAAATTATTATTTCTATATTTTTTTAAAAAAAAAAAAAACATATTATTAACCATAAATTATTATTTCAATATTTTCAAAAAAAAAAAAAAATATCATTACTGACTTGAGCGTCGAAGTGCCTACGGCACCCACCACACCGGTGGGCAGTATCCTTCACGCTCACTCTACCTTTGTTTTGCAAGATCGCTAGTGCCCTCCTTCATCAAATTCTCGATTGTGGACATCGGGCGAAAATCAGCATCCATAATTGGGCGCCTACCGTGGGGCCTTAGCGATTCATAGTAAGCAAAGATCTCTCGGTCTATGGTTCATAAACACAACCACTCATGGCTTCGAACAATGAGCAGACACCAAACCCTGTGGCAGCACAATTAGCCATGCTCCAAGAACGATTATGAACTTTAGAGGAAGAAACCCAGACCATGTGAAACTCCAACACAAATCTTCAAAAATAGTTGGAACAAATCTCTTCAATCTCTCAACATTGTGACACTCCAGACTATCCCGACAATTCTAAAATCTCAACCAATCTCTCAGGGGCATTCAATAATATGGCAAGCAATAATCCGCCATCAGAAAACCATCCACCAAGTCAAGAAAGAAGTCAACATATCTCCCCAACCGAGCAAGCACGGCAAGTTGAATCCACTATACAAAAAGAAATGCTAGAGTTTAAAGAAACGATTTTGTCCATTCTATTTGGTATAAGGTTACCAATAAGAAAGAGCCAAGCTGGAACGATTTCTGATACCCCATTTTTAGAGACCATCACATCCATCGAGCTGCCAAGGAAGTACATCCTACCAGATATGAAGCTGTATGATGGATCCACTGACCCAGACGACCATGTTGTCCACTATAAATACAAAATGATGTTGACTGGCTTGACTCTGCACCAATGAGAGGTCGGAATGTGCAGAGGATTCAGAGAAACTTTAGCGGGCCCAGCCCTTACCCGGTTCATCAATCTTCCATATAGTTCCATCGAATCATACCAACAGCTAGTAGAGCATTTTGCAAGTTCATGCAGGCTCGAGAAGACCTCAGACGACCTCAACGCCATCCAGAAGTGGAAAGGAGAGTCATTGCAAAGCTTGTTGGACAATTATGACCCATAGCGTCACTATTTGTATAGATCATGGTGTTGTTGTACAAATTAACTATATGACAAAAGAGATTGCTCTCTTATCATTTGTGATTAGATCACCATGATGTATAAATGATAGGAGGTCCCTGTGATTTGTTCCTGGATTGAGAAGATATGAGACAGTATCAATCCACGAAGGATAAATCATTAAATATCCCTAGTCAGAGTATTATCGAGATTGGACATCGATAATGCGTAAAAGACTAGTATTACACTTGTGCGCGTTGTGAGGGCATAACGGCATAGTTCTCATATATTTGGGTATAGGATACTCATGCAAGTGTAATAGGAGGTTGTGTTTACCGATGGTACGGGAAACAGCTTCGCTCTGGATAGACCCCCTCGGAATTCCATTGGTAGTATGACTAAGTGTCTATGGAAATCCGAAATCAGGGTAGGTGTATTTGGTCTTAACCTGAGACTTGCACCGCTAATACTTGCGACAATCAATATACTTTGGTTTTGGTCGTCCAGGGCTTTAACAGGTTCTGTGTACGCCTCTACTGGGTATATTGAGAATCGTAGTGTGTTGGGTGTGATGTCAATACGGAAGTATCACTCCAGTCATATGGAGATGATGATCGCGCAGGGATACAGAACTGGTTCTCTAAAGGGTTGCAACCATCATGATAATATGACTTGGTCATGATTATCCGATAATAAAGAGACTAGTTGCTTGTGATCTGATATATGCTTCGTACGAGGCAGACACTGTACCAGCCCCAGACCTTGCATGTGATCATCCGATACTGGATTGAAATACGCAATACTACGTATACTACGCCTGATATAGATCGCTTATTCATGTAAGCATGTTTCTGGAGAATTGGGTAGGCATGGCGCTTTGCTAGAAGCCAACCTTGTCTTGTAAATCAGTACAAACGTAGTACTAGGTACTTACGTGTTCGGATAGTCTGACGACCGAATTTAATGCCAACATATCCGGGGATCTCATGGGTCGCTTCCCGAAGATTCACCGATGACGTATGACTCGCACTTTATTAATCTGGGATTAATTAGTAGAGAGAGAATTAATCTGGGATTAATTACGGAGATATTTTATCTGGGATAAAATATTAATTAAAGAGAGATAACGATTAATTTGGAATTAATCGATTAAATAATATATTCGATATATTATACGAAATTGGATTTCGACGCAGAATTGAAATTAGATTTTAATTCGGGCGAACGAGTTAATTTAGAATTAATTCGTAAGCGATGTGAATAGTGATTTCGCTAGGCATAATCATTTAATTACGTCGCAACGGAAAATTCGTTAATTTGGAATTAGCGAACCCGAGCCCGCGAGTGTTTGCGAGCGCATTCGCATTTCGAATTTGAATGCGGCACGCAAGTCACATCAAGCGTCAAATCATTAGTCACATCAAGCGTCAAATCACATGTCACTTTAAGTGATGTGACAAGTTGTCACTTGATTGATTGATGATGGTAGATGGATAAGCTTTTAAAGCTTGTACTTGCTTGACTTTTGCAAAATCAAATTAATTGATTTTTGGAAAATCAATTTTTGGTATTAGATACACAAATCCTTACCAACCAAAACTCTTTCTCTCTCATATCTTCTTCTTCTCTCTCGGCCTTAGAGGCCAAATTCTCTCTTCACTGGTTTTGTAAAAACCGTGAGCCTTGGAGAAGAAATTGATGATTTTGTGGCAAAATCAAAGGTGCTAGCACATATCGGAGTCTTGCGAAGGTGATAGAGAAACCCATCCGTGAGATTGGGATCATTTAACAAAGCTTGGAGCTTGATGAAGGACCACCAAGGCCGAATCCATGGAGGACAGAATCAGCCACTTCCGTGAGCTGTTGGAGGGCAGAAAAACGTTTTTTATTCATCACCGCATCGACTCAACCGATCATTGTGAGTATTCTGCAACTTCATTGATTGTATTCGCATGTGTTTTATGCTTGATTATTCGATCCTCGGGACCGTAGAACTCCAACAAAGCTATGTGGCTCGCTTCAATTATAAGAGGATAACAATCCCAGATCTCCATCATCCTACTGCAGTTGAAGCATTTAGAAATGGATTACTTTCATAAAGTGGACTCTATAAAAAGTTCACTAAATTCCGATGCTACACAATGGATTAAGCCATAGCTCGGGCCCACATTGAGATCATATGGGAGAAAGATAAGAGGAACAATAAGAGAGGAAACTCCACCAACCATCACAATGAAAGAATCTTGAATCCTCCCAAGTGACCTAACAAATGATGTGTGATCGGTGGCAAACACTCACGTAACGCAAGCGCACGTATCGCTCAAGTAGTATAAAATGTATCGATCCCACGATGACTTAATACATTAGCTATTAATTTATGACGTTAAATGTTTACAAGTATCTAATAGATTGATTGTTGTTTGGGTGGTGATTTTTATCTGAAAACAAGTAAATAAAACAGTGTGAAAGTAGGTTAAAGGAAAATTCAATAATATAAAACTAACTAGGGTTGTGAATCCTTTCAATATCTTTTAAAGATGAAATGATTATCTTATATTTGTGTAATATATCGATTTACTAACCTGAAACACGAAATTATGCAAAAGTCTCTTCCGATAGTCAGATGCAAATACCCAGTATAACCCAATTAATCATATTCATATGTTAACCAAGTTACCTGAATTCATTAAGATTAAGTTCCAATTATGGCTACCCCCGCCCGACATGTATATTCCTATCCTGTAAGGAAATCTACCTAAGAGTCACCATGCCCCAATGTGAGATCGTGAGCTATTGAGTCTAAGGCTAAACCTAAAATCTTTTTTCCAAGTTCATTTTAAGTTTACCAAATCAATCATATTAATGGCCAGTTAACAAGAAGCATTAAGCTTAAGGCTCAATAAATAAACCTTTATATTACCCAAAATGTAAAATAACCCCTTATAAACCAGTGATATTGGAATTCATCACAACCCCGGATAACGGGTTTATATCTAGGACTAGTAAAAACTTAAATAAAGTAAATGACATAAAGTAAAGCTTGGAAATTAAAAAGATAATTAAAGCAATAAAGAAAATATTGGGGTTGGAGAATTCACTTTTATTATTTCTAATTTAGATATCTCCCTTATTATAATATATTAACTTTGCATGACATTACCAACCGACCATATAGGCTGTATCCTGATTAAGTCAGATTTATGGTTAATTCCAACCGATCATAAAGGCGGTATCCAATTTAGTCAGGTTAAAATCAATTTAATTAAGTCCAACCGACCATAAAGGCGGTATTCTATAAAGTCGGGTTTAAAATTGTCACGACCCCCTCCCTAGAGCGGGCCCAACCCTAGAAAGAGGTTTGTAAACTTCTTTAGCTCAAGCATTCTATATTCCAAATCAACCAATTTAAAACACACAAATAATACATCACAAATTACAAACCCATAAAGTATACATAACTTTTATGGTTTACAACACAAGACTTAAAAATACAAATGACGACTCGAATGTCTGGACCAACCCGAAAATACAACTGTGGCACGTGGATCCAAATCTGGTACTGCTCCTGCTATTCTCGCGAACTACCTGAAATGTTTGGGGGAAGAGGGGAGTGAGCTTAAAAAGCTCAGCAAGTAAGCACTCATTCTCTCAACATGACCTCACCAACAAAATAGGGTTATATATATATATGTAGATATATATATAATATAATATATGAAAATAGCATATATTATAATATCATCTCATACAATCATCCCACAACAATACAAACATCCATCAAACATGGTTGCTAATCCGGGTTTAGTATAACAGAGAATTGAAACCAATGGGAGAGTACCTCATCACAACTCCCAAGGTTTCCAACCATATCAACTCGCAAAATGTGAGTGAAATATAACCAATGGGGGAGTCCCCGTATACCCTCAAATCAAAAACCAATGGGAGAGTACCTCATCACAACTCCCAAGGTTTTGATCAATCTCATACCATCTGATGTATCATCACATCATCTCAAATCCGACCACTATTATACAAAACCCGGCTGCATAACACAACAACACACATCATCCAATACAATCACATCTCGCATCCAATCCATCAATCTCATCTCAACAATCATGATTTCATATTTATCATGCTTTTAATATCTCAATATAATATCTCACAAATATGTAAATATATATAACCAAATATATATATAATTATACCAATATATTTATATATATATATACCGACTCTCACAACAACCATCAATCATCAAACAATTATGTTAAGAGAATCACCACAGAGTGTACTTACCTCGATCCACGCAAAAGTCTCGAATATGTCTATATTCTCGCTAAGAATCTCAATCGGTCGCTCAAATTGCCAAGTCGATAACGACAATCAACTCGATATTTCCAAACGTCTATGCTGAGTAGAGAAACAGCAACGAACGGCTCCGGAACTAGCTGAAACGCTCAACGAGGCAAGCGGGCCCCACAACGAAGATCGGGCCCCACCACCATAAAGCGGACCCCACAATCAGATACTTTCAACGGTGAATATATATATCAAAACGCTCTTATAATCGAGAGCAACAATCTGATGCGATCGGATCGCCGATCCAACGGTCGGATCTCAAATTCTAGTAATATTCCCGAATTACCGGTAATTACAAAACGGAAAACAACCCAAACGATGTCGGATCAGGAAGTGACCACTGGCGTTGGAAAGATATCGGTCTGAAAAACACTCACTCGCCGGAGGTGGTCGTCAAAAGTGACTGGAGATGGCCGGAAATTGCAGAAGAACCGGCGGTGAGTCGCTCCCTTCAAGTGGCGCGTGGAGGAGCGTCCAACGTCTGATCGGCTCGATCTCGGTGGCTATGGAAAGCTGACGTCGGTAGATACTCGGAGGTCCTGCGTGTGGCGGTGTCTGATCGGCGGTGAAGCGGCGGCGGTGCTTTAAAGATTTGGCAGTGAGGGAGAGAGTGTGAAAGAAAAAGAATGAGAGAGAAAAGAAATTTTTTTTTTAAAAAAGAAGTTACTGAATGAACGCGTCTCTCTGCCTCTCACTTTAAAAACTTCAAATCTGTCACAAGCATAATAGTAACCTAATTTTAAATTATTATTTTTTTCACGCAGTGTTACAAAAATAGTTTATCTATTATAATTAAAGGAGATTAATCTAATTATTAGTAATAAAAGCTTTACCTTTCACCCCAACAGAAGAGAGTTACCTCATTATACTGAAAAGTAAAAATAAAGACTAAAAAGTAAAGTAAATAAAGAACTATTGCGTAAAATAAAAAATTAAATACAGAAAGCTGTAAATAAACAAACAAGATACAATCTTCTTAATATTTTTAAGGAAATTCCCAGAAGAAAGTATGAATTTGCAAATGAAATCGGCCTGAATCTATAGGCATCAATAGGTCATGCGCGTCGCGAAGCAAGAAATGCTGCGCGTCGCGACGCTCCGTCGATTTGCGCAATGTGGCACGCAGCTTCCGGAGATAGTGACATGTGTACGTGGCTTCGTCAGCAGCTGAATTATTAGTGTCGGCAGCATGAGATGATGACATGTGTCTGATGCACTTTAGCAAGATTATTGTGATGTTGACACGTGACAGGCGCATGTTAGCAAATGCGCATGATAGCAAGTTTCTCTGATTTTGACACGTTTCCAGTGTACGTTAGCGGTCATGACGCAGAAGGTATACGCGTCGCGACTCCCAAATGATGATTTTGCCCTTTTGTCCGTTTTTCGCTGTTTTGGCCCTGATTTGATTCAGTGAGTTCTGAAACCTTATTTATCTACAAAATACACAAAAAATATCAAAATATTCACAAAACTCAAGAAACTAAACAAAATATTAAGTAAAATGAACGGTAAATATTGATATATTTACCGCTTATCACACCCCCAAACCTAACATTTTGCTAGTCCTCGAGCAAAACAAAATATAATACAATAAACAACTTTAAAATAAAATTAAACTAAGCCAATTTCGTATGGATCGCGGTTGCATTTAGCGTATGTAACAATCCTTTAAACCCCTAGGTGTCCCTAGTGGACGAGTTGTAGTCTTGTGAGGGCTTACAGTAACAATACCCACAAACGTCAAATGCACATAAAAGTAAAAAAAGAAACAACAAATTATTGACTAAACAAGTGAAACTTATTTCCCAAGTTAATAGTTGTTTTCTTTCTTTCTAAATTACCAAATAAGTAAATTCTCCGATTATTTTTACCATTCTCCATATACACAACCAACAAGGTATTAATCCGCTCATTGTGCCCACAATATTTATAAGTGTAGTTGAAAATAGAGTAATATTTTTTTCCTAAAGTTATATTAGAATTCACACCTTTTTGGTAATGAAACTTTCTCTTCTTTCTTTTTTACAATATTTTCAATAGTGCAATGGCGAGCTGAATTTATAGAACATGAAAAATGGTGAGCAATAATAGCACTAGTATCTGCCAAATGACAATTATTAGCTAAACAGTAAAATATACCGTGAAAGTCAAAAAGTCTGGATCCTGTCGGAGAAAATAAAAGAAAATAATAAAACAAATCACAATTATTAGTTAAAGACAAAGAGGTAAAAATATTTACAAGAAGTAACTGCTTGAATGACGTCCATGCGTCATGGACAAGCTTCTCATACATTTTTCTTATAAATTGACAAACATGGTCTTTTAAAGTCAGATTCCTGAGACTTAATTATTGTATTTCTTTACGAAACTGTGTATATAACATGTGAATTGTGTGATGCACATATCCACTGGGATGCGTCTCAAGAGTCAATGATATGTCATCCAAAGACTCCTTACTCAAGCCATCTCTAATGAATTTAATTTTATCTTCACGGTTATCAGACACCATTCCTAAAGAACGACAACAAGTATTACATGTCATGCGTGCACATTTATAGCAAACGCCCATTCTTTTAGCTCTTTTTTTCTTAGTATAGGTGCTTCTTCCTAAACCAGTCAGATATGAAATAAAATAGTCAGAAGACTCACCTGCCAATCAGACTCATGCTTCAATTAACCAACAAATGTCATTAGGAATACCTTTGATCATCAGAAGTCTCATTCGTTCCATGCAAGCTTTGTAGACTTTCATCAGAGAGTTTTGAGGGAGAGAAGTAAATTGCTTGTGAAGATTTGCGAGAACGTCTTCCATACTGAAATGTGACTTTACCTACACAAATAAAACACACAAAAATAAATCACGCCAAATCTTAATATATACACAAAATGCATGCGTTGCCTCCCTGCTAGCGCTAAGTTTAACGTCGTCAGCTAGACATGACTGTCTGAACGTTAGGCTGGATCTGAAAGTGTGAAACTTTCTTTTTGTCGCTCAAATGATTCTCCCCATTAGTGCTTGACACGTTGGCTGTTAACTTTGAATGTGTTGTTGGACTTGGGGTTGTATATTTCAACAACTCCGTAGGGTAACACTTGAGTAATCACAAATGGACCTGACCACCTTGATTTCAGCTTTCCAGGAAAAAGTTTCAACATTGAATTGTATAAAAAACTTGTTGCCCTGGTTCCAGTTGTATGCGTACTATTTTTTTATCATGTCATTTCTTGGTCTTTTCTTTGTATAGTCTGGCATTCTCATAAGTCTGTAGGCGAAATTCCTCCAATTCGTTGAGTTGGTGGAACCGTTTTTCTCATGCTGCTTGTAGATCAAGATTTAACTTCTTCAGTGCCCAGTACGCTTTATGTTCAAGCTCCACTGACAGATGACATGCTTTCCCAAACACCATTCGATATGGTGACATACCGATGGGTGTCTTGTAAGCTGTTCGGTAGGCCCATAGTGCTTCATCTAGTTTTGTAGACCAGTCTCTCCTTGTTGATCCAAAGGTTCTCACCAAGATTCTTTTAATCTCCCTGTTTGAAACTTCATCATGTTCATTTGACTGCGGATGGTAAGCAGTGATAACTTTATGAGTAACTCTGTATTTGGATAGGAGTGCATCGAAGTATTTTATTGCAGAAATGTATGCCACCATCACTAATAATTACTTGAGGTGTTCCAAAGCGAGTGAAAATATTCTTTTAAGGAATTTTATCACCACTTTTGAATCATTTGACGACAGTGCTGTCGCTTCAACCCATTTGGAAACGTAGTTTACTGCAACTAGTACGTACAGGTTTTCGAATGATGGAACAAAAGGTCTCATAAAATCAATCCCTCATACATCAAATATCTCCACTTCAAGAATATTTTGCAGAGATCCTTCATTTCTCCTTGAAATATTTCCCGTTCTCTGGCATCTGTCACATTGAAGAGCAAATAAGTAAGCATCTTTAAACAGAGTGGGCTAGAACAAACCTGATTATATGACTTTGGTTGTAGTTTTATTTTCGCTGAAGTGTCCACCGTATGGTGATGAATGGCAATGCTGAAGGACACTATTGACCTCCTCATGTGGAACACAATGCCTCAGTAATTGATCAGCACATCGTTTGAACAAATACGGCTCATCCCATACATAGTGCTTGACTTCTTTTAATAACTTCTTTTGTTGCTGATGTGTCCATTCCAACGGCCATTTTCCGATACTATGTAGTTTACATAGTCAGTATACCAAGGGATATCCTATTGTTTCATGGTAAACAAATGTTCATATGGAAAGATTTCTTTGATTGTCAGTTCATTGCCAGCTGTTTCTCCATTCTCGAGCCTCGATAAGTGATCTGCCACTTGGTTCTCTGTTACTTTCATGTCTCGGATCTCCATGTCAAATTCTTGTAGCAGAAGCACCCAGAGGATCAATCTGGGTTTGGCATCTTTCTTCGTGATCGGGTATTTGATTGCTGAATGATCTGTGTAAACCACCACTTTGGGACCCAGCAGCTAGGAGCGGAATTTATCAAAAGCAAATACAACTGCGAGCAACTCTTTTTTAGTTGTTGTGTAGTTGAGTTAAGCTTCATTCAGAGTTCTGCTGGAGTAGTAAATGATGTGGAAAATTTTTACTTTGCATTGTCCCAAAACTGCACCTACAACAAAATCATTAGCATCACACATCACCTCAAATGAAATGGTCCAGTCTGGTGCTACTATGATGGGGGGCAGAGACCAACTTCTGTTTCAAGATCTCAAAAGCTTCGTGGTATTCTTTGGTGAAGTTGAAAAACACATCTTTCTCCAGCAGATTGCATAGAGGTTTAGCAATTTTGGAGAAGTCTTTGATAAATCTCCTGTAAAAGCCTGCATGTCCGAGAAAACTCCGAATCCCTTTGACGAATGATGGTAGAGGTAATTTCTCTATTATTTTGATCTTTGCTTTGTCTACCTCGATTCCCTTTTGTGAGATCCGATGTCCCAGAACGATGCCTTTCTGCACCATGAAGTGGCATTTCTCCCAGTTGAGTACTAGGTTGGTATCTTCGCATCTTTGTAACATATTTTCCAGATTTTGCAAGCAGTGGTCGAAAGAGTCTCCAAACAAAGAGAAATCATCCATGAAAACCTCCATACTTTGTTCCAGCATGTCTAAGAAGATGGCCATCATGGAACGTTGAAATATGGCAGGAGCATTATATAATCCAAATGGCATCATGCGGAAAGCAAAAGTACCATATGGACATGTAAAAGTGGTTTTCTCCTGATCTTCTGGGGTGATGTCAATCTGATTGTACCCCAAATATTCGTCCAGAAAATAATAGAATTCATGCCCCGTCAGTCTGTCCAGCATCTGGTCAATGAATGGTAACGGGAAATGATCTTTCTTTGTTGCTTTGTTCAGCTTCCTGTAGTCCATGCATACTTTTCATCTAGTCACCGTTCTTGTTGGAATCAGCTCATTTTTTTTCATTTGTGACTACAGTTATTCCTCATTTCTTTGGCACACATTGCATATGACTCACCCAAGTGCTGTCAAAGATGGGATAAATGATGCCGGCATCCAACCATTTGATAATTTCTTTATTCACGACCTCCTTCATGATTGTATTTAGTCTCAGTTGATGCTCCACTATTGCTTTGTACTCTTCGTTCATCAGAATTTTATGCATGCAAAATGATGGACTAATGCCTCGAATGTCTGCTATAGTCCAGCCAATGGCTTTCTTGTGTTCTCGTAACACTCTCAACAACTTATCTTCCTACTCCAATGTTAGCGACGAAGAAATAATCACATGTAAATCAGAAGAGTTTCCTAAGAATGCATACCTGAGATGGCTCGGAATTAGCTTTAGTTCCAGCTATGGTGGTTCTTCAATTGAGGGTTTGATTCGCTCATTTTTCAGTAGTTCCAAACTTTCCACATGTGGTGTTGATTTGAAGCGAAATGGTCTGTCAAGATAGTTGATACATTCCATAATTACATCATCTAGCTCGCTTTCAATCATGTTAGTTATGCAAGCTTCAAGTTTATCATTGGGAAGTTATATTACATCAGTATCCTGGATGATACTATCTACAACATCAATTCTGAAACATTCTTCCTCATTTTCATCACTCGGAAATTTCATTGCTTTGAAAACATTGAATGTAACTTCATGGTCCTGCACTTTCATGGTTAGTTCTCCTTTTTGTACATCAATAATAGTTCGACCTGTAGCCAAAAATGATCTCCCGAGGATGATAGGTACATCTTTGTCTTCTTCCATGTCAATGATAATGAAATCTGCAAGGAAAATGAATTTGTCGACTTTAACCAATACATCTTCCACTACACCTATTGGAAATGTGAGCGATTTGTCAGCAAGCTGCAGAGTAACTGAGGTAGGCATTACTTCTCCAATCTGCAGTTTCCTGTAGATAGACAAAGGCATTAAATTAATGCTGGCACCTAAATCATATAAAGCTTTACCGAAGTAATGTTCGACAATGGTGCAATGGATGGTGAAACTGTCAAGCTCTTTCAACTTTGGGGGAAACTTCATCTGAATGATGGCGCTGCATTCTTCTAATAATGCTACTGTCTCGTAATCTCCCAATCTTCACTTTCGTTACAGAATGTCTTTCATAAATTTGACATAGCTGTGCATTTGTTCCAACGCTTCTGCAAATGGAGTGTTGATATGCAGCTTTTTGAAGATTTCTAGGAATCGAACAAACTGTTTGTCTAGTTTACTTTTCTGGAGACGCTGTGGAAATGGTGGAGGTGGAGTGAATCTTTCTCGATCATTTTCTTTTGCTTCTTTTTCCTCCATCTGTTGTTTAGCTCCGCTGCTTTCTTTTGGAACTTCCTCAGAGGATGCATTGATTCCAACATCTTTATTGATTTCAGTACCGTTTTTCAAAGTGATGGCTTGACATTGCTCATTCCCTCGATTCCTTGGGTGTGGGCTGATCCTCATGATATCCTATGCGTATCAAGATAGGATCTGTCAGTTCTGTGTATAGAGCATATGTATCCATTACGGAATTAGCAATATGTTAAATCCATGAGCCCGTGGTACACTGTAGAAATCAGTTCTAAGTGTTATTTAAGAGATTGATAATAGAATCGTCGACGGGATTATACCTAAAGAGACGTTTATATCTATATCTCTGGGATAATCCGGATACCTGTGACGGAAGGATTATACGGATGCAGTGACCTCGACATGTATGGTTCAGAGATTTTATCTGTGTTCGTCATAATTTACGTGTGTGTAGATTATGGACACGAAATTGGATTTCGTGACGGATATGCCTAAACCTAGAGAGTCTCACTAATGAGATATACTCGTAGGGCACTATGACAACTTTTATAAATAATAATGATTATTTATAAGTCGTTTAACGGTTAAACAAAAATACATGTTTTGGAGATCTTTTGGCCATTTATTAAATGTCGAATTGTGTTATTTGACATTTATAATTAATATATGTATTTTGATTATTTAATGTAAATATAATACATATTTTTTGAGATATTTGTATTTAATTATTTATTTATTTAATTGTTGAATAATTAAATTAATTAAATATCTAATATCTTTTTACTTATTAAGATAAGATAAATGACATGATTTAATTGGATAAAATGGCCAATTATGATTGGTTTCATTTGGCATGATTTAATTGGGTGGTTTTAGATAAACATTAATTTGATTAATGTTTTTACACCACAAATTAATTAAATCAATTTCCAATTAATTAAACAAAATTGAAAAAGATATGGCTATTATTATTCCCTCAAAAATCGGTAATATTGGGAAATTATATAAGCCATTTTTTGATTTTTGTTTCATAATTCTTGAACCCTAAAAATCAAATACAAAAGAGAGAAAGAGGAGAAAAGAAAATAAAAAGAAAAAGCTTGCTCATTTTGGAAATTTGGTAAGGATTTTCATACTTTATTCTTCTTGAAAATTGTTTCTATGATCATAAGCTTCAACATGTGTAGCTTATTTTTTCCTCTACTTTCTTATGGTTGTAATTTGATGATTGGGTGCTTGATTAGAAGATGGAAGCATGTGATTTGGAATAGGTTGCTTAGAATTGTTCTTTAAGCATTCTTTTTGCCATTTTGATGGCTAGTTTCCATTCTAGAGTCTTTTAGCCACTCATGTTAGACCTAGAATTGTTCTTGAGTTATTTAATGTTGGTGAGGCTCAATTGGTGTTGTAAGAATTGAATTAAAGTCTTGAATTTGATTAATTTGGTGTTAATTTGTGAAATTACAAAATTAGGGTTTCTAACCTTCACCAAATTTGGGGCTTTTCATATATGTGATGAAATTTAGTGTATATATGATGTATATTAAATTTGGGAATTTTTGGATTTGATCTTGGCATGTTTTGAACAAAAATGACCAAATTGTAAATTCTTGAAAAT
Source organism: Zanthoxylum bungeanum (assembly GCA_019454045.1). Taxonomy (NCBI): domain Eukaryota; kingdom Viridiplantae; phylum Streptophyta; class Magnoliopsida; order Sapindales; family Rutaceae; genus Zanthoxylum; species Zanthoxylum bungeanum. The sequence goes on along the minus strand of SKCR01039646.1, from coordinate 4,402 downwards.
TGGGGGATCATTCGACAATTAGGGAAAAATCTGTTTCTTTGAATTGCAAACTGTATTTTCATGTATTAGACATGAATAAATCATTTTTGAATTGATTTGGAATCAATTAGAATTGTATTTGATAATTTTGGACTAAAATGATTAAAATATAAAGTTTTGGGGCAAAATGGAAACATCTGATTTTTGGGTAAAAATTTCAGTTTTTGAGTATTAAGTAATTGAAATAAATTAGTTTATTTTAATTGTCCAAGAAAAATAATTGAAATTGGAAAATTTTGATTTTCCGCGTTCCGCTGCGTTTACCCGAATTACCACCCGAAACCCCAACAGTTTCTCGAAAAGTATGTGTATTTCCTAAAAATAAAGGATAAGGTCTTGGATCATTTGAAACTGTTCCATGCCATGGTAGAGCGTGAAACAAGGAAGAAATTGAAGTGCCTTCGCATATATAATGGAGGTGAGTACACTTCCAGAGAATTCGATACCTACTACGGAAGACACGACATTCGACATGAAAAGACTATTCCATGCATCCCACAACATAATAGTGTTGCTGAAAGAAAGAATCACACCATTATAGAGAAAGTCGGGAGTATGATTACCATGGCTAAGCTGCCAAAGCCATTCGTGAAGAAGCTATTTGTGCCGCATGCTACATAATCAACATATCACCATATGTACCGTTAAATTTTGAGATTCCGGAGAAAGTGTGGTCTAGTAAGAATCCTTCATATTCTCACCTTAGAATATTCTATTGTTTAGCCTTTACACATGTATCCAATGAGCTCAGACAGAAGCTTGATACAAGGACAACTTCATGCATCTTCATAGGCTATGGAGACGAGGAATTTAGATACAGGTTATGAGACCCAAAGGAAATGAAGGTCATCAGAAGCAGACATGTAGTGTTTCTTGAAGACCAGAAAATAGAAGACATTAAAAAGCCCAAAATGTCTTCTAATTTCAGTGCCGAAAAACTGATTCAAATCCAGACATAACCTCAGCATCAACAAGAGTGGCCATAGATAATAATGGGGTGCATGATATGTTAGAAGCAGAACCAAATGAGGAAGAAGAGGGTGTTGAGCAGGGGGAGTTGCAACCCGTTCCATCAGAGGCTATAGAATCATCCGCAGGTCTGGATGACAACAGACCTTTAGAAACTAGTAAACCTCAACTGCGAAATTTTGAGCGAGGCTGAATTCCGTCGACCGAAAATTTCAAGGAAGCTGTATCTCATAAAGACAAATGAAAATGGCTGCACACAATGCATGACGAAATGAAATCTCTACAAAAGAATCACACTTATGAGATAGTTAAGCTCCCTCAAGGCACAGAGGCACTGAAGAATAAATGAGAGTTCAAGCTGAGAAAGATGGCAACGAAAATATGCTGAAACACAAAACTCGATTAATATTCAAAGGATTCATATAGAAAAATGAATCGATTTTGATGAAATTTTTTCACCAATTGTAAAAATGGCTTCAATTCGAGTTATCATAGGATTGATAGCCAGTTTAAATCTAGAGTTTGAACAGATGGATGTTATGACATCATTTCTTCATGGTGATTTACATGAAAAAATCTACATGGAATAATCAGAAGGTTTCAAGATTTCAGGAAAAGATAACCTCTTTTGCAAGCTAAAGAAGAGCTTGTACGGCCTCAAGCAAGCACCAAGGCAGTAGTACAAGAAGTTTGACTCGTTTATGGTGAGTCAAAGCTACAAAAGAATTGCAGCATACCGGTGTGTTTACATTCAAAGGTTTCCGGATGGAAATTTCATTGCTATTTTATTATATGTAGACGACATGTTGATCGTTGGATAAAATGCAACGAAGATTAGCCAGTTGAAGAAAAAACTCTCTAAGCCTTTTGACATGAAAGACTTAGGACTGACTCAACAGATTTTGAGAATGCAAATAGTTCAAGACAGACAAAACAAACGGTTGTGGCTTTCACATGAGAATTATATTGAACGAGTGATCAAGAGATTCGATATAAAGAATGTCAAACCTGTCAGCATTTCGCTAGCGCACCACTTCAAACTGAGCAAGAGTTCATGTCCTTCATCCAAGAAAGAGATATAATAGATGTCATCAATACCATATTCTTAAGCAATTGGAAGCCTAATGTATGCTATGATATGTACTAGGCCATATATTACTCAAGCAGTGAGTGTAATGAGCCGTTTCTCTCTAGCCCAGGAAAAGAACCTTGTGAGGCAGTCAAATGGATTCTCAGGTACCTCAAAGGTAAATCGAAGTTATATATGTGCTATGGGAGAGTTGATCAAATCTTGGAACGCTATACAGATTCAGATATGGCAGAAGATATTGATGGTAGAAAATTTACATCAGATTTTATCTATACTTTTACAGAAAGAGCTGTGTCATGGCAGTCAAGATTACAGATGTGTATTGCATTATCCACAACAGAAGCTGATTATATTATAGTAGTGGAAGCAAGAAAGGAAATGTTGTGGTTAAAGTGTTTTCTCCAAGAATTAAGGATCAAGCATACATAATACAAGATACATTGTGATAGTCAGAGTGCTCTCATCTTGAGCAAGAACTCAATGCATCATTCTCGGACGAAGCACATCAATAATCTCTTATCAGTTTTATAACATAAATGAGACAATTGATTTACTTACACGTAATATTTATGTCTCATTCGTTTATCTCTCAGTTCTCAAATAACATTTCTAATTCATTGTACAAGATCTAATTGTCAGAGTTTGCATCATGAAGCACATTAAATAATAAAAAAATTATTAAATAAAAAAAATTATAGAAATAATTCAAAATAAAATAACAAATAATAATAAACCCGAAATCCAATAAATTGGATAAGTTTTGTGGGCGACTACTATTTAAGTTTCTTATTTTAATAAGAGATCATATTTTTATATTGTAAATTTTTTTTATTTTAATAATTTTTTTTATTTTATTTTAATAATTTAATATTTAAAAATATTAATTATAGAGATTAAATGACACATATAAATTTTTTTTATTTTAATAGAAGATTATAATATATATTCTTATTATAATAGGTAATAAAAAAATTAATTGTAAAATTAGGTGTCATATGAAGCAGTGAGAAAGTTTAAAAATATTTAACACACACACACATATATAATGGGTCGGATTATGTATGATATTATTCAAAAGTTAATCAGATAATATAATATATTTTCTTATTATAATACAATTCTTATTAAATAGATTTATTAATTAAATTTTATAATTTAATAATATTTTAAAATTATAATATGATAGTATAATATGTTTTCTTATTTTAATACAGTTCTTATAAAATAATAATATGTATTTTTATTATAATAGGTTTTTTATTTTAAAAAAACTAATCGTAAAGATATTTTATTTTTATAATTTAATAATAAAAAATTAATTGTAGAGATTAAGTATCACATATGTTTTTTATTTTATTTTAATGAGATATTATAATATATTTTCTTATTATAATATGTTTCTATATTTTAATTTTATACTTTAATAATAATAAATTAAAATAATAATAAATTAATTAATTTAATAGATTTCTTACTTTAATAGTAGATTATGTTTTTATATTGTAATATGTATCTTATATTAATAATTTATTATTTTAGTTTTATAATTTAATAATAAAAAAATAATTATAAAGATATTTTAATTTTATAATTTAATAATAAAGAAATTGATTGTAGAGATTATGTTAATTGTGGATAATTTAATATTATTTTTTATTTTAATATGATATTATAGTATGTTTTCTTATTATAATAGAATTCTTGTAAAATTATAATATATATTTTTATTGTAATATAATTTTATTTAATATATTTATTAATTTAATTTTATATTTTTAATATGAGTAGCATGTGGTGTTAGGAGGAGACTTTTATAAATATATATATATATATATATAATAAATGAGAATAGTGTTGGAGGAAAGAAAGTGTATCCAACGGCTCTCTTTATGTGGCTTAATTGACGGCCCAGATCATTTCATTGGTAATTGGAGTAAAGAGAGTGAATTGATTGATGAAAATGGTCAAAAATTTTCAAATTTTCAAATTAAAAAATAGAAAGTTAAAATAAAATCATTTACTTAAAAAATAAAATCATTTAATTCTGTAACACCGTGCCGTATGCACGGGCCAAATACTGTAACAACGTGCCGTAGGCACATGCATCATTTAATTAAAAAATAAAATCATTTAATTCTGTAACACCGTGCCGTAGGCACGGGCCAAATACTGTAATACCGTGCCGTAGACACGGGCAAAAACTAGTATATATATATATATTAATAATACATTTCATTAAAATACAAGCTAGTGGGTGAATTAATAGAGATAATAACAATCTATTTTAAAATAAATTTGAGATGA